>JBBBDQ010017592.1:0-27932 GCA_037127315.1 Ascarosepion bandense | reverse complement strand
TGTTTTTTTTTTTGTTTTTTTTTGCTAAGATCGTCTCGGTAGCAATTCTGTTGCTTTTCCGGTGTTTTTTTCTTCAAATGTCTGAAAGAATATCCTTCTGGAACTCTATGGAAGTTGCCGCAGTATCAGGAAATCTCCTATTGAAACAAGGAGATCGATTTTTTCCAACTATTCGTTTGGAAATTTGAAGTTCCTATCGTGAATACGGGAATGATTACGGACACCGCTGAAATATTGTCTTTTCCTCCGGAATCACATGACATTTTTTTTTTTAATTCCTATTTTTCTATTTGTCTATACAATCTTTCTCCTACCCTGAAGCAGGTGTTAATAAAAAAAATTATTTTAAATATAAATCTCGTTTTATTTGTATTTGAATTTATCTTCTGTTATTTGTGTCAAATTTAATAGATTTTCACAGGTGAATGCAAAATAAATCTAACTTTTTATTTCAATTTCATTGACTCTTCTTCATTGCCGAAGAGACGTTGAAATTGTGAGGAAAATTTCTAACCTCGACCACATTTATTGCATATTGGGGTGATTTCGACCTCCACGAATACTGAGAACCTTTCATGTACTATACATAAAGGTTAAATAGTAAAATTTTTATTTTATTTTTTTTTTAACATTGCATTTTCTTAAGACATAGACACGCTTTCATCATTTTAATTTAAAGGTTGTTTTTCTTCATATTTGAAAATCGGGATTTTTTTATTTCCTATCCAGGAAATAAAATACGACCTAATAAAACCATGACAATTATGTAACCACCCTTTCAAATATCTTTTTAATGGTTTAATAATAGGGGTATCTACTGAAGAAAATAGTTTGAATAAATGAAAAAGGTTACATTTTCCAATTAATGAAGTAAAAACGTTTTTATTTACTCCTTTCGAAGTTGGTTGGAAATAATTTGGTTTGAATGCGTTCGAGACCAGCTCGAAACAATGACGTGCAACGAGACGTTCCTACACCAACACCTTTCGGAAATCGAAGATTAATTAACAAATCACAATGAGAAATGTCTTAATTCATAATTTCTCATTAATTTATGAAAATCATAGAAATTTTTTTTTTTTTTTTTTTGTGAAAATGTCGCAAACGTTTGTTGCCCCCTGTTCCTAGAAAAAAGTTATTTACAGTAGAAGCACATTTCAACAAATCTCATTTGCCAACCAATTTCTAGGCCGGTAAGTTTTGATTTGTTTTTTTTTCTTTTTAATTAGAAATAAATACAATATGCTGATGCTGTAAAATGTTAAATTGAAACTAAAAAATCGCCTAAATTTTCGTTTTATCTTTCCCCCCACTTAATTGTTCCGCGGCATTTTCTTTGAATTTTAATTTAGTCTTTTCACATTTAAATAAACTTCATTTAGACCTATAATTCCTCAGTTATTTAAAAAAAAATATTTTCTTTCAACTCTGCATCGAAATTTGTGGATAACTTTTAAATACGGAATAAAATGCCAACAAGACGAAATTTCAAATAGTTTTGCGAGACCAGTTACTTTCGGATCTATGGATGCCTATGAGCATCACAAAGGTCAATGCACATATTCACCGATTTCTTTTTCTTTTTTTTTAACCAGTACAGTACTAATGATGAACCAGTGTTTCCATTGTAGCATGACCCTAGCAAAGTTTGTTTTAAACTTTTACAATCGTTAAAAAAAAATGTTGACATGGACATTAGAAAAGTAGCATCCTTTTTGACATCCATACTAGGCAATAAGGAACCGTTTTGAATTTCCGTTCGTAATGAAATTTCAACATCGTCTCTTAAAATTAAACTTCCTTAGTTTCCTGACACAAGGCCATGATGTAAAAAAGCATTTCATGTCATTTTAACAAAAATAATAATCCTGCCATTTTCTCAACCTGAAGTAAAAAAGTCAAAATATCTTAACAACTTCATTAGTGAAACAAAAAAAAATGATATTTCGTAGAAACTTAATGACGACAGTTTGCAAAATATGTTGATAAACATTTAAAAAATAAATACCGTTACCGCCAAATTTATTTTTTACGATTGAATTTGATAGAAGGCAATTAAAATATTTCTTATTCTTGAACTTTCGTTTCTAATCTACGTTTATTATCCTTATCTTTTTTCATTTTTTTTTTTTTTACGATATCTAAATCTCCTCAGGTCACAGTATGATTTTTTTTATTTATATCACAAATAAAATTCATATTTAATTTATTGTTATAAACTAGTTTACAAAAATATTTAATTATAAGCTATAAAATGAAACTAATTAACTTCATTAAAAATATATATGAAATGATTTTGTTTGAACATTATTTGATATCGATACTCGTATTTAAGTTGATATTCTGTTTTAATTAAACAGTATTATATATTGATATGTACTGGCTTGATTATTTACGATAAACTTTTTTTACGAAAATGTGTGTCATTCGACAGGATTCGAACCTGCGACCCCTATCCACATACGGGAAGCTGCCATGTGATCTGGCACGTCTTAGACATGAATGCAGTGACGGCATTTTTTTCGTCAACCAATTTATCAAAATACTAATTATGAGATTTTACTCATGCAGGAAGAAAGATTCTGAAATGCAAACCTTCGCTCACCAAAACAACATAAAAAACACACACACTGAAAAACATACAGAAACACGCATACATATACACATAGACAGACAAACCCAGAAAAAAAAATATACACGCACACCAATCTCAAAAGCAAATCCAATTCATACAAAGAAATAAAAAACACCCACACACGCAAACAGACATAGAGACACACTCACAGAACACAATCCAATAACATACACACCGAAAACACACAGAAACACGCATACATATAGACACAATAAAAAACACCCACTCACACAAACAGACAAATAAATGAAGTTGTTTTGAAATCTGCTGCCAGTTTGACTTTGTCAAATCTATCAAATTAATTATTAAGATAGGAGCAAATAAATACTGAGTTAAGAATTGATGCTATCATGTAGGTCATTTTTAAAACGGCTGATCTTATCAAATCAAATAAGATTTACTCTTAAAACGAAATTAAATAGATACTTTCTTCAGAACTGATGATATCAAGGTCATTTTAAAGTAAACTGCAAATTTGACCTTATCAGATCGATCAGCTTTGCACTATTAGAATAGGAGGCTAAATAGGAACTGTGTTGGTATTGATGATATCAGAAAGTTCATCTTTAATTCAGCTGCCAATTGAATGTATTTAATTGATCCAGATTAACTGTTAAGATGGGAGTAAAATAAATACCGAGTCGAGGTGATGATATCTAGCTCATTTTTGGAAAATTCACTACCAATTTAAACTCATTATATCGATCAGATTTACGATTACGACAGGAGTAAAGGAACTAGCAAGTTGAGAATTGATCAGTTTTACAAATAAGGCAGGAGGTAAATACATGAGGGGTGCAAAATTTATCATATCAAGGTCATTTTATATCCCGGTTAGCAATTTGAACTTACCAATTAGGACATGAATAAATAGATACCAATTTTAAAGAACTGAGGATGCTCAAAGGAAATGGTACAAAATCAGCAGCAATTATGTACCAGATTGATCAGATTTACTATAAATTCAGGTAAAATTGATAAGGAGTTGAGCATTGATGACATCAATATAGTCATTTTAGAAATCAGCTACCAAATTGAACTTAGCAAAACAATTACATTTACTATTAAGAAAGAAAATTAGATAAATACCAATTTGATGTCATCAATCAGATTTACTGTTAAGACTAGGAGTAAATAGATAGCGAAGTTGAGAACTGATAACATCAAGGTCATTTTTAAGTCATTTGTTCATTTGACTTCATCAAATCAATCATATTTACTATTTAGACAGTAGTAAATAGATGATGAGATATGAACTGATTATATGAAGAATGTCATTTTCAAATCAGCTGCTAATCTCCCTTATCAAATCAGATTGACTAACACGGAGTAAATAGACACTGAGCTGAGATCTGTTGATATCAGAAGATCATTCTTAAAATTAGTTGCCAATTTGACCTTATCAAATCGATCGAGATTTATATTTAAGACAGGAGGCAATAGATGATGCATTAGAGATTGATGATATCAGAAGGCCATCTTTGAAATCAGCAGCCAATTTTATCTTATCAAATACATCAGATTTACTATGATATCGCTGAATAAATAGATATTGAGGGGAAAATAGATGATATCAAGAAGGTCATTTTTAAATCAGCTGCAGAAATTGATCTTATCAAAAAAACAGTTATGTAATGTTACCTTTTCCATTGTAAACTAACAATTTGGTTACCAACTGAATTCAAATCCAAACCAGATTTTTAACAAAATTTCTAATGGGTTAGAGAGAAATTCAGAAAATATTTTTTAAATAATTATAAAATAATTTGATCTTTTTTCTCATGATAATAACAGAAACATTTCAATGGAAAAATTTCGTTTTTATTAAGTATGGAGTTTTTTTTATTCATACTGTGCTATTTTTTTTTTTACCCCAAGCATATCATCAACCCGCCATTCCATTTTCGGGGCAATACAAGACGTAATTTTTAGCTGTTATTTTTAAATGCTATTAGACGAAACTAATACCATTGCAATTAGGTCATTAATGTTTTAGTTCCTGACCACTGACAATACTTTTCTCTTTTTTTAACGTGGATACTCAATGTCATCCAAACTGCACAATTCCTTTCCCTACTGGATGCAACAACTAGAGTTATTTTTATCGATCTTCGCCTAGATATTATTTTATTCAAACACCAACGTGAAAGGCCAACAAGAATTTTACTTGGATTCACAAATAAAATTCATATTTATGTGTATTTCTCGTCGTAAGTTTTTCATAATTTAGTTAATCCAATAACTTCATAAATATGAAGGCCAATCATTTTCTTCTTCCCTCAGAAGTCGGTATCGCCATAAATTCACAATACCAAAATTTAATATGAAATTTTACAAATTAACATCTTAAGCGATTTTTTGTTTAAATTTTAAAATAATTAGCATTTCCAATGAGCAAAATATAAACTATTTTGAAACTAAAGGAATTCATTAAATCGCTAATAATCACTTGATTTTAGAGCCATTTTAGTTTTCTATCAAGATAGTAATTCCTTATTAAAACATCTTTCGAAAATAAAATGTTCCTTTCTGAAATATTTGGCGAATATTGGCTGATTTAAAAGTTTAATTAATTCGATTTGAAACAAATACAAATTACTCAGTTTAAAATAATGCATTTAAATACAGAGGTAGGTATTTACTTATGGTATTGACAAGGTGGTAAATTTATTTAAATTCTTATGGGTGATATCTGGAAAAATAGTTGAATATAACATGAGCCCATTTTTGTAATATAATTTTTAACTACCCAGTTTTAACTTTACAAATTTTGAAAAATATTTACGCTGTTTATTGAATTAAGAAAATATTTAAATATTTGGTGTCGCTGATTTGTAGTAAGCTTTTTCATTTGTGATTAATTAATATAATTTTAGTTAAAAATATCATCTAATTGGTATTAATACTTATCAAAAATATCCTCTGCAAATATTCTTGAAGTAATTTACAAAAATAGTGAACGGTTGTTGAGATTAACTACGGATGCACTGACTCGTAATATTTTCCACTTTTTAGTTGTCATTCACCTTGCAGTGGTTACGTCGCAGTTGAGGGAACTGATTGAAAGAGCAAATGTATCTCTCGTATATTTATTTTTCTACAGAATTTGTTGAAGAATTAACCAATATATTACAAGTTAATATTTCGAGTAAAAAGATTTTTGTGTCATAAGGAATTTGAGTTGTAGGGGGCCTCAACTGTATCAAATTGGCCTTGTGCAAGCACAACCAAACGTCCCCACAATTTTAAATATCAGAAGGTTGGATGTTGAAATGTGGAAGAATAAAATATTTCGTTTTGTATGTTAAATTAAGAATTTTATTAAATTAACAGAATAACATGAATGTAAGAAAATGTTCAAGAAAAAAAATATACGTAGTTAAATATTCCAAAAGAAATAGTAAGCAATTAAATGAATCCAACATTTTTCATAAGTAACAGAATGTGTGTGTGTACGAAAGATTAAAAGATTAGCATTAAAGAACTGTGTTTCCTTCATTTTTATGACTGGCGAGAAAGTGAAAAGGAAGGTAAAGCAACAAAGGAGAAAACAAGAGAAAGAAATAAATGGTGAAAGAGCCAATGAAAAACGGCTCAGAAAGAAATAAACCCCAAATTTAGAAGTAAAATATAGGCAGGTACATATATCGGTCACGTGACGTCGGGTCTCCTTTCTTTCTTGTTTCCTCTTTGTTTTTATTTCCTCTATGTCCTTTTCTTTCCACCATTTGTTTTCATCTTTCCTATCCTTTTTACCTCGTACGAATTTTTTTTTTGCAGTAATAAAAGGATGTGAATTTTCATTAATTTTCTTTTAAAATAACATTCATTACCATCATTATTGACTACCTGATGAGATATTGTTCTTCCAAAGTCGAAAGAAAATGTACAATTTTGTAGTAGATTGCTGTTTGTGCATGTTCTAAAATGTATATATATATATAAATAAATGCAGATCACATTTAGGTCGGATAGCTAATTCAAGATGTCACTATATATATATATATATATATATATATATATAAAGCTGTTTTTTTTTACCACTAATTGCTTTCATTAGGTACCATCATGGACTTCATGATGTGTAGAACCCCGAAAAAAACGTATTTTTAAACAATGTCTTTTTGAATTCAAATTTTTGGTTTATTTGAAGATAATCTAAAGCTAATCTATAAAAAATGACTACGTAAAAAAACGTTTTTTAAACATTAAAAAAGTGTACAGTTGCATCATTTACTGATCTTCTATTATAAATTTAAAAAAAAAGTAAAAGAAATAAAATTTAAAAATGAAAAATAGTCATATTTATTCTGCAGATAAGTTATAAACTTGAAGTAAATTGTATTAAATATCAGTGATAACCGGACTTTATAAAAATAATTCTTACATTTTGCTTAAAATATTGGCAAAATAATATTTAAACATGGCAACGAACGAACAAATAAATTCATAAGTCATCAATAGTAGTAATAAAAAAACTCAAAAAAACTTCGTCATGGCCAAAGCGCGCGTAATTCTTTTAGTGTCACCCAGAGCGTACTTCAAATTTTAAAAAGTGTGCAGGATCGAAAGGGCTGTAATCTAGAAATTAGTATTGTTTGCTTTTAAAAATAAATTATCTTATAAAATTAACCCTGTATAACCAATTATTTCAGAAAAAAAAAATACAAGAACATTATGCACTTTTATTCTTAACTTACTACTATTGACTGTTCTAATATTTAATTCATTGCTATTATTATTTATTTTTAAAATTTTCTACCAGTTTGATATTAAAATTTTGGGTGCTTGGTAATCAAATTTCAATATTTGGTGTGTACCTAATTTAATTGTACTGTTGCAATTTTTGTCATTCGTAAAGTTTAAAGGTGTAAAAGATAATATTGCACTGAAAAGGAACTGATAATGAACAGGTGGCGGTAATGTCGTACCGGCGATTGGTTTCAAAATGGAGGCTCGATTTACTATAACGTTATTATTTTTATCCGCGAAAATGTTTAAATATTGAATTTTTTCAAAACTTTCAATCGTAAAGCTGGGAATCGATAGGACTGCGCTGAAAAAAGTTATGAAAAACAGCAAAATTAAACGGGGTGGTAGTCTGTTTCAAATCCAACGAAATTTTTTTCTTTTATCGAATTTTCAGAATATCATTTTAAAAATTTGAATATAATCGCAGTCATGACGCAAAATGACACCCTATCTATGTAATCTGCTGTTTGAATCGACAGCCTACAATTTCAAATTATTCTTTTAAACTTAATATTTTCACTAATTTGGAAAAGCCAAATTTTGTCGATCAACACATTCAAATTTCGAGTAACAGGCTTTTTATACTATTTTTCTGTTTTAAAACTAATCGTAAATTGACAGAAAAGATTTTTCGTAATGAATAACGAATAAAGATATTAAAAGTACAATTTAAAAAGTGCTTTTTTGTTCGAAAAACCGTGTTTAAAAAATAGTTACAAAACGAAACAAAAATAGACTTAAAATGAATAATAAGGGGAGATAACTTATTTATTTTTGCTAGCCACAAATTTACCAGTTCTCTCATTGCATCTTTTACTTAATTTTAATAAAACAAAATAAAATAAAATATAATTAAGCTTAGAATTTCTAAAAATATTTTGTGAACCCATAATCTGATTATTTCAAAATTATTTTATTCAAATGCTTATTAGAATTTTTTACCATGTAAAAATATCACTTTTTTTAGGGAAGAAGACAAAAAAGATTGCCTTCTTATTTATGTGAAGATTTGATTAACAAAATTATTAAAAACTTGGCTTTGTGAAATACACATAAAATATGAATTTTATTTATGAATGTAAGTAAAATTATTGTTGGCCTTCTAAGTTTGGTGTTTGAATGATTAATATCTTGGCGAAGATCCATAAAAAATAGCTCAGTTGTTGCATCTGTAGGAGAAAGAAATGTGCAGTTTGACGACATTGATTATTTCAGTGAAGAATAGAGAAAAGTATTGTCAGTGGTCAGGAAGTAGAACATTACAGCCTAATTGCATGGATTTGTAACGAGTCTAATAGCATTTAGGATAATGACTTAAAAGTTACCTCCACCGTATAGCTCCTAGATAGCGAAGTGAAAAAGAAAATGGAAAGACGGGTTGATGATATTCTTGGAGATATCTCCACTAAATCATGTAGAAAAAAATAGCGCAGTATGAATAAAAAAATGCCCCAAACTCAATAAAAACGATGTTTTCCATCAAAATGTTTCTGTTATTATCAAGAGGTAAAAATCAAGGTATATTTTAAATATATAAAAAAAAAATTTCTTAATTTCTTCTAAACGTTAAAATTTTATTTAAAATCTACAGTTTTGATTTGAGTTAGTGGGTAACCAAATCGTTACGAGATTTTCCAATGGAAAAGGTAACATTACATAACTTTTTTAAACTTGATAAGATAAATTTTGTAGCTGATTTGAAAAATATCCTTCTTGATATCATCCGTTCTGCTCTCAGTATCTGTTTACTCATGACATCATAGTAAATCTGATTTGATAAGATAAAATTGGCAGCTGGTTTCAAAGATGACCTTCTTGATATCATTCTGCTTACATTTACTCCTTTCTTAAATGTAAATCTGATAGATTTGATAAGTTCAAGTATTAGCTAATTTTAAAAATGACCTTGATATCGTCAATTCTCAACTCGGTATCTATTTACTCCTTTGTTTAAGTAATCTGATTGACTTGATAAGGTCAATTTAATTACTGGTTAAAAAATGCTTCTTGATATAATCAATTCTCAACTATGTGTTTATTTACGACGGTCATAATTGTAATTGAAGTCAATTTGTTAAGGTCAAATTGGCATGTAATTTCAAGTACAACTTTCTTGATATCGTCAATTTTCAACATGGTAACGGTTTACTCCTTTGTTAAAAGTAAATCTGATTGACTTGATAAAATCAAATTGGCAACTGATTTGTAAGAAATCACTCTTGATAAATTTTCAAGTTGGTATTAATTTACTCCTGTCTTAATTGGTAATCTCATAGACATAAGCTCAAATTGACAGCTGATTTCAAATATGACCTTTTTGATGTCAAGAATTTTCATCAGAGTGAGAGAAAAATACAAAAATAAACCAAAGAAAAACATGTACAAGAAAAAATTCCAAAGAATAAAAACCAGTTGACACATTTGACATTAGATAAGAAAATGCAAAACTTTCATATTTTTTTTCCTCTTAGGTGCAAAATAAAAGAGTGGATTATAACATTTTTTCCCAATATGCAATAAATGTGTTTGAGGTTCGAAATTGGCCTCACATTTTAAAAACTTCGCTAATGTCTCTTGGGCATCAAAGATAAACCAATGAAATTAAAATAGTTAATAGTATTCAAGTTAGGAGAAATTTATTTTTGCATTCACCTCTGAGAAGCTATTAAATTCAATACAAATGACAATTAAATTAAATTAAAATACAACAACGTGAGATTTATTTTTCCAATAAAATATTTATTAACAACAGCTTTTTTAAGATTATTATTGAAGATGTATAGAAAATAGAATTAAACAAATCAAGTCAATGAGATTCTAAGTAAAAGACAAGGCGAGTGAAAGATGTATAGAAAATAGAATTAAACAAACAAGTCAATGAGATTCTAAGTAAAAGGCAAGGCAGAGTGAAAGATATTATAGAAAATAGAATTAAAAAATCAAGTCAATGAGATTCTAAGTAAAATAAAAGGCAAGTGAAAGACTGAATAAAAAGCAGAAAGAAAACCACTTTTGTCTTAGGGTTTAATTTGCTATCAGATTCTTTTGTCTTTCCAAAATTTTTATTTTTTGCAGGCCTGAAGAAATCTGTGGAAGTGGCTGGGTGTTAAGTAAACTCCCAGAATAAAGAACATCCGGGCGTTGAAACAGTCTTCTGTGTAAAAAAAAAAAAGTCACAGGTTTAGAATAAAATTCTTGCCTGAGATTAAAGTAAAAAAGTAAGATGAAATGGAAAAAGAAACCTTGGTAAGGGGAGACAGATACACAAGGACAGGCAAACTGAGTGAAGGAGATTTTGAACTTTTTCTAAGTTTTCACCATTTCTTTCTTGATGAAAGCAGAACATTGAAATGAAAATGAAAGTGTTTAGAAACTAAAAAATGAAACTTTAAAATTCATCACTTCTCAGTTGTAATATAATATTCACTGTCACTTGTAGGATTAGAATCTTCATTACTTATATATATATATATATATATATATCTACATACACAAACAGGTATGAATTAATTGTACATTGCAACACAGGAAATTTCTATTTTCGAGAGAGATTTTTGCATTAGGCAATGTTTGATGTTGGTTGTACAGATGGTTACATTTAAACACGAAACCTTCGCTGTTGTATGTGGGAAAGGTATAAAATTGACTTGTGTTTCTTTCAACTAATCAGAGCGAAGATTCATTTGGAATTTGGCCCCAAAGAATACATGCTAACTTATTTTCTTTTTTTTTCCCCCTATCTTACTTTCTTCCTTTCATCTTTTTCCTCAATGTTCAAGATGTCAACCTGCCTTTAACCTAACCTTATCACTTTCCTTTTATTTTTGCTTAGTTTTATTGTCTTTGATGTGATATGCAGTTAGTACCAAGCCTGTTCTTTTCATTTTCGTCTCCTAGTTAAATTTTCTTGAAATCTTCGATTCATAAGTAAAATGTTCTTTTTCTAATTCCTGTTATCCTTATACCATCTTTCTAATATCTATTTCTTGTAAAGATTTTTTTATAAATAGTAATTTTTATATAAATGTTTTAATTTATTTTATTTTGATAGTTTGTCAGTAATTATTTTCCTTAAGCCGTTGTTGATTATATGCATGTTATTTCATTTAGATTTTATCATTTTCTAATGTGAATATTTTGCAATGTCTACATATGACATTTATCTCCTTGCGTTTATTTAATAGATTTTTATTCTCAAGTGATTTAATAATATATAGTTTTCTGTATAAACATAACGAACTTTTAGAATTTTCCACTTTAGTGTGGGTGTTTTGTTTCCTTTAGATACTAATGATATTTGATAGGAATGTTCTATTTTTATATTTGTAATTATTAAATGAAGGGGTGTGCTGGTAAATGCGTTGTTTTAGAGTATTCTTAGTACTACCTGTATAAATTTTTATATTATTTGGGTTTTCCTTTGAAGATATTTCGCATTGATAGATGCTTGATTTGCGATTAGGCACCTGTTTGCTAATGGGCAATCTATAGGGTTTCTACAGTTATATTTCTTCTTGTCTAAATTGTTATTTTCTGTTAGTATGTTTTATTAATTTTGTTGAGGTTTTTTAAAATACTGTTATGAGTGATTTTAATGATTTTAAAAATTGTTCATACAGCTGTAACTTAATAGTGTTTTTATTAGAATCTTAATAAGTTTTTTTCAGGAAAGTGTTTCCGAATTAACGCAATGGTTGAAAGGGGGTCTGTGCCAGATATTTCTATTCTATTTTTTCTTCTTGGGGGTTACTTTTCTCATTTACATATTTAATATTTAGGTTTTTATATCCACTAAATTTTAAGGCAGTCTTGTAAAAAGTTGTTTGCTTATTTAATACTTCTTTGGTGAATTTCTACTCATTCTGTATTCCTATTGATGAAGGTACATGTTTCATCACAGATCGAGGTGGGTAGACTTTGGGTGGATGTATAAAAAGATTGGTATTTGTTTTTATTTGGTTAGTGTATATTTTCTCTAGAAGTTTCATCAGGGAAATCCTTTTGTTTTGTTACTTTTTAATTAGATTTTTAAATTCTTTATGTATCATCTTTCAATTTTACCTATTTTAAAATTTGTGGTATTTCTTATTATCATAAGTCCAACATCTCTGTATAATCCAATGTCTTTAGTTTCTGCTTCCTTCTAGGCTGTGAGATTATGTAGTATGAAAATCCTACCAGATTTGAAGATTCTGTAGAGAATCTATATCAATTTATAAAAATATCCATGTCGCAATGTACAATTAATTCATAACTATGTTAAGCTCTATAATATTTATTATATTGAGAACTGTTCTTAATAAAAATTAATGCCAGGGCGCTCAAATAGTAAAACCTTGAGTATTTTACATGTGTAGAAGGAAATTCTGGTGCCAACTGTAATAATTTGTGTAGGTGTTATTTAAAGAAATAAAAAAAAATCTAATTGTGTCTTGCAGTTAGTGCGGGTGTGTGAAATTACTTGATATTGAAAGACGTTTTCCCGGGAGCTGTCACTGTCTTGCTTGGGGGTTCAATCAGGAACTGCTTCCAACTGCCTGAAAATGCATGGCAAATCATATAGGTGTTCAAACAGCCTTACGATTTAGTGGTAAAAATGTAGTTCACTTGATTCTGATTGGCTAGCTCAGACCAGTCAGCAAACAGCTTACATTTATTTAAATGTAATATGGTTACATACAAAATGTAATACATACATTTGCATGAATGCGTAAGTGTGTGTCCATGGGTATGTGCATGTGTCCTGGGGAAAGGAATTGTGCAGTTTGACGACATTGAGCATTACACGTTAAGAATAAAACAGAGACAAGTATTGTCAGTGGTCAGGAAGTAAAACATTACTGACCTAATTGCACGTTGTAACATTTCTACAAGCATTTAAAATAATGGCTAAAATTTACCTGCCTTGTATAACCTGGCAGATGGTAGTGAAAGAAAATGAAACGGTGGGTTGATGATATTCTCGTAGGCAAAGTCTGAAATCGCTAAAAAATAGCAGAGTATGAATAAAAACTGCCCCAAACTTAATTTAAAAAAACAAAAAACTTTTCTATGTAAATATTTGTTATTATCAAGTAAGATCAAAGTATTTTTTAATAATTTAAAAAAATTAATCTCTCATAACGTTAGAAATTTTGGTGAAAATCGGATTTTGATTTGAGTTAGCGGTGAGCAAATCGTTAAGAGAGCTTACAATGGAAAACGTAACATGACAACAGTTTTCTTTCAGCTTGATAAGGTCAATTTTGTAGCTGATTTGAAAAAATAACCTTGAAATCAGTTCTCTCAAGTCTTATTTACTCATGACATCCATAGTAAATCTGATTGATGTGATATAAAATTGGATAATTAATTTCAAAGATGACCTTTGTGACATCAATTCTCAATGCCATATCTAAAATAGATTTCTTGATATCAACTCTTCTTACCTCAGTATCTATTAACTCATGCCATCATAGTAAATGTGATTGATTTAATTAGATAAAATTTGCATCTGATTTCAGAGATGACCTTTTTGATATCATCAATTCTCAACGCGTCATCTATTTACTCCTGTCTTAAAAGTTATCTGATTGATTAGATAAAATAAAAATAGCAGTTGATTTAAAGATGACCATTTTGATATCAACAATTATGATTGCGTCATTTAAAAATAATTTTCATGATATCATTCCTTCTCCACTCAGTATCTATTTACTCATGACATCATAGTAAATCTGAACCGTTAGAAAAATAAGATTATTTCAAAGACGACATTTTGATATCAATTCTCAATGTATGATCTAAAAATGACCTTGATACCATCTGTTCTCGCCTCAGTATCTATTTACTGATAACTTCATAGTAAATGTGATTGATTAAGATAAAATTGGCAGCTGATTTCAAAAATTCCCATTTTGATATAATTGGTAACTGATTACAAAGACCACTTTTATTATCATCAATTCTTATTGCAGCATCTAAAAATAACCTTGATATCATCCGTTCTCCCCTTAGTATCTATTTACTCATGACGTATTGTAAATCTAATTGATTTGATATAAAATTGGCAGCTGATTTCAATGACATTTTTATATCAATTTTAATTATCATTTTCAGCCACTTTTGAGCAATCAATATTTAAAAGTTAATTCTAGGTTTTGAAAATCTTATATATATATATATATATATGACAATGTTTTGAAAATAAGCAAATCTTGCTAAATTAATTTGATTTACACAAGCATTACTTATATCGTGAAATTGAGCATACAACTCTTTCTTAATCACGGGGGTAAAGAGGAAGAAAGTGATCTTTTAATTTGCACATAGAAATTACCATACAAAAAAATGTTCAAATACACACAGTTTATTTTAAAAATATGAAAGCCAAACGGTTTGCATTAAACTTTTCAGTTTTCGATAGACAATATAATCTACAATTATAAACTTAAAAATCTAACCGTAACAAAATCTTTGAAGTATTTTAAAATATTTTTCAATATTTATAAATTATTATCAAGAACAAAAATGAAAAACAAATCTTTAAAATTTCCTTAGCATTTGAAAATATTTTTTCTTTAGACTATGTAACGTCCATAATATTTATTCAAAGTAATTAAAAGTTTATCCAAATTAAATAGAGTTTTATTGCATTTTTTATTTTACTATTTGGAAACTGGAATTTTTGGAAACAGAGGCCAAATTTAGAGGAAAAAAGAATCTCCAATGAGTCCTACGTTTAACTAAAATCTTTTACCACAGCAAAGTAAATTTTATTAAAATTTCATAGATTTACGGGAAGCGGGGTGACAGATGTAAATAATATATATATTTATCACGATTTAAAAATAATTTCAAAAATACTTTCATTTGTGAATGTGTACTAAAAGTTTCATTAAAATCCGACAATTATTTGATTTTGCGAGAATTTCTAAATGTTTATCACCGAAAAGAAAGTGAGTTATGGAATATTACGTTTGCCATTGTAAACTAACGTAACATTTTAGTTCTCCGCTAACTCAAATTAAAACAAGATTTTCTGCCAAAATTTCGAACATGTTAGAAGGAATTAAGATTTTTTTTAAATAATTAAAAATTACTTTGATCTTTACTTTAATAATTTAAAAAACATTTTGATGGACAAGTTTGTTTTATGAAGTTTGGGGCCTTTTATTATTCATACTATGCTGTTTGTTTCGATTTAGCGAAGGTGTGTAAAGGGTACGGCAGAAATCACCGAAATGCTTAAATTTTCGAACTTTTCTTCCAAGCGCCTCATGCGAATTCAACCAAACTCAGGTAACTTGTGATCAAGGTTCGAACCTTTGATGTACAGGATTCACCAAAAATCAACGACAAACATAATTCATTGTGGTCTTGCATACTTTTATGTATTTCTCCAAGACGCTTTATCCAAACTCAACCAAAAATCGTGTCACACAACAGATCAAGGTCTGATACCTTGATTTGCAAACGAAAGTTTCAATTGACACACGGTGCGGCTTTCAAAATTTAATGAAAAATTTGCTTTTTTTATATCTACTTTTTTCCGAAATAAAAATTTAAAAAATAACTAAAAATAAAAGAACAAAACAATAGTTTGCATTTTTTAACTATGCGTCACAGCAACCTCTGGAGCTTTGTGAATAAACATTTGACCTTAACATTTCAACATAACCAATAAAAAGCCCCGAGCAAATTCGGGATATATACAACTAGTTTTTAATAAACAAAAAAAATATTCAGCCATAAAACTTGGAATTTTTTAAAACTATTAATGAATTTAAATTCCCCATAATACCGATTACTTCCAAATTATTTCATTCAAATGCTTATTTGAATTTTACCATTACATGTCTGGCAAAAGGTCACATTTTAGGAGGAGAAGAAAAGGATGGACTTTGTTATTTATGAATGGTTGATTAACGTTATTTGAAAACTTACGACGGGAAAATATGAAATATGAATTTCATTTTTGAATGTAAGTAAAATTCCTGTTCGTCTTCTAAGTTTAGTGTATCAGATACAAATCCTATAGCATTCAACAATTAACTGAAACAAAAAGTTGGTTTGCACACCAACAAAATCGGATCAGAATATTTAGAAAACATTTTAGAAAAACCAGACTAAGGCAAAATTCAGAATCCACTGTGAAATTTAATTTTGACGAATAGGGTAAGGATTGACCGGCTACTGAAAGAAAAAGACAGCAAGTTTCGCAGTTGACTGTTAAATTCATTTTCTAACAAAGCGATTTGCAAAACTAAGTCAAAAGTTAATAAGCCTATGTGAAAAAATCTTCAATCCACTGAACTGGACATAAGGTTCCATCACATACTCGTTCTCTTTTCTCTTGTGCTATTTTCCTTTATTTCTTCATCTATCTCACCATTCACACAGTCAACAAAATAAAACGACGACGACAATAACAACATACTTCAACTGACTCCTAAAAACGTCCGATAAGTACAATTTTCCTTTTGTTGCTTCACCTTCCTTTTCACTTTCTCGCCGGCCATTAAAAGGGAAAGGAACATGGACCCTAATTAATCTTTTCTGCATACACATTTTGCTACTTACAACTACAGGACATGATCACTTTACAACTACCATCTCTTGATTCCTTTAACTGGACACTACACTTTCTTTGAACATTTACACCATAATGTGCCACTTTAGAATTTATGTTATTTTTTTTTCAGTTAATAAAATTCCATTTATTTTACCAATGAAACACTTATTCTTTTCAACCTTCTGATATCTTTCAATGCGAGGATTATCGGCTATGTTTGTAAAATGGCCTTCGCCGGAAGTCTGTACGGGTTTTCGAATGATTAGCATCTGGTGAAGGTAGATAAAAAGTTTCAATCGTTGTATCCGTAGGAGAAAGGAATTGTGCAGTTCGTCGACATTCACTCTTCATGCTAAAAATAGAAAGAAAAAAAACCCAGCATAGTATGAATAAAAACGGCCCAAAACTTAAAGACGATCTTTTTGCATCAAAATGTTATTAAGAGGAAGGATCAAAGTATTTTAAATTATCTTTTAAAATTTTAATCGCTTCTAACACGTTCGAAATTTTGATAAAAAATAGTTTTGATTTTAGTTAGCGGGTAACCAAAGACGTTACGAGAGTTTACAATGGAAAACGTAATATTCATACTCAGTTTTTTTCCGGTGACAGACATTAATTTGGAAATTCTTTTGCAAAAATCAAATAATTTATATAATATCTATACATAAAATCAACGAACAAATATTAAAATTTCTCAAAGAAACTGCTGCTAATAGGCAAAATTTGAAATAAAGTTTTAAGCTAGTTTTCTGCAAAATGTTCTGAATAATGGATATGGGAGTCTACGTTTTGGATTAAGAAAAATGTCTTCAGATGTCATTTTGTTGTACCGATTTGCTGATGTTTTCTAATCGATTAATTGAACTGTCTTCCAATAAATTAAATGAAGAAATATTCAAATATTTCAATTTTAAGTTATCTACCTTTAACTGTTACTTGTAGCTAAAGTCAAATGTTTCTGTAGTGCTGATAATAAACTTGAATAGTCTTTTTAGAGCTTTATTTCCTGTTGAAACTTTTTAGATGTAAAATTTTCTAATGAAGAAATTTTGTGTCAGTGTTAATTAAACTTCTAAAATTTTCGTGTTAAAGTTATGATGTTTGAGAAAGTCGGTGTTGAATCAATGTGACGAATATTTTTTTTTTAAATTTCAGATCGTTTAGAAAGGTTCTTGAGGATTGCTTCTTCGAAGTCCAAGATTCTCACTGGGGGTATCGTTTCGCGCCGCATGGTGAATGAAGTGGACGATTTTCGCTTCTGTCTGTTACAGGATGAATGGCGTGAACTATATGCTTCCTCGACGCTCACAAGATGCACTATACAATTTTGGCACAAGGCCGATGATTGCGGGTGGGGAAGACGAAAACTGAGGCCGGTCATCAACCTAACTATCCTATACCTAATCCAACTCAAGACCCAATCAATCTTTACAATTTTCCATTCACCATAAGGACCCATCCATCGTCAATCAATCCGCCATACACCGGCTCATACCTCATACATTCAGAACCTATAAAGTAGAGAATACTCACATTAATGTAAAAGAAAATTATTTGTGTCCAATATATATAGAAAAATATTAAAATTACACATGAAATGTAATGAAAAGGGTGGCGGTACATGAAATAAAAAACCCAAACAAAAATTTCAACTTAATATACAAAATAAATTGATGTTAGTTGGACCAGTCTAACCCACAAAAATAAAGGAGCCTATTCCTGTCTATGACAAAATCGAAGGCTCTCTTGCTAAGGGAGATGGGGATGAGAAAATCAAGGAGGCTCTTCAAGGGAGATGGGGATGAAAAAAAATTAATTTGGTTTCGGAAAAGAAAAATTCTGACCCAGCTGAGATGAAACAACGGGATTCGAAAAACTGGTGAAAATAGAGAATCCCACCTGGCTCATAACAAAAGAAGCCGAGAACATGCCAAGAACAACACTACTCACATGAACTAGGTACACAAAGGACTACTTTAATCAAGGGAGGGTTCTACAGGAATCCATCCCGATGTGACTAGGAGACCTAAAAGAGAAAATCAAGGCGAATCAAGCTCGCCACAGGTAAGATTCTCTTTAGCGTCTCGTTCTCATTTTTCACATTCACTTTCGTAAACTTTGAAGCCAGGAATTATTTTCGTTCTTTTGTTAAAAATGTAACAATTGTTCGAAAGGTGTAACTGTCATTATTTAAAAAACATTACGATTTTAGTAAAAAAAAGGTAAAACACGTTTCAAGTTGAAATAATCTTTTTCTGTCATGATTTCATTTTATTTTCATTTAAAATAATTTTATTAGTCAATTTGTCCTTTCAAAAGTTATTGGCAAATTAAAAAACAAAAATACTAGATAATTTTTAATTTAAGAGATTATTTTATTTGAATGTAATTTTGTAATAGTTTATAAAATTTGTATATAAACTTTTAAAATTAAGTAAAAATTTAATGTGTAGGAAACAAAATGGCGCATGTATTATAAATTTAAATTGTTTACCTGTTAGTGTTGGTAGCGCATTAACATTTTTCTAATGCATTTGAGAAAAATAGAACATTATTGAAAACGTAGATTATTATTAATTAGTGTACTTAATACTTTAACTCCAGAAGGCAAAAAGAAAAGTTATCGCAAGGCGATAATGTCACCAAATCGCGGTTAGAGTTTCAACTGAGAGAGGGAATGAGGAGAAGCAAAAAACGTGCAATGTCGACCAAAATAGTTTTGTAGAGATTTTTAACAATTTATACTCCTTTGTATAAGGTTGATTATTTCTAAATAATAATTTAAAACAGGTACCTACGTGTGTGTGTGTGTGTGAGAAAACACGACAGACAGAGAACGAGAACAAGAGACAGAGAACGGAGAACGAGAACAGAGACAGAGAGAACGAGAGAGAGACAGAGACAAAGACAGAGAGAGACAGAGAGAACGAGAACAAGAGACAGAGAGAACAGAGAGAACGAAGACAGAGACAGAGAGAGAACGAGAGGGAGAACGGAGACAGAGACAGAGAGAACGAGAGAGAACGAGAACAAGAGACAGAGAGAACGAGAGAGAACGAGAACAGAGACAGAGAGACGAGAGAGAACGAGAACAGAGACAGAAGGAGAGACAGAGAGAACGAGAACAAGGAAACAGAGAGAACGAGAGAACGAGAGACAGAGACAGAAGGAGACAGAGAACGAGAACAGAAACAGAGACAGAGAGAGAGCGAGAACAAGGAGAGACAGAGAGAACGAGAGAGAGAACGAGAACAGAGACAGAGAGAACGAGAGAGAGACAGAGACAGAGAGAGACAGAGAGAACGAGAGAGAACGAGAACAGAGACAGAGAACGAGAGAGAACGAGAACAGAACAGAGAGAACGAGAGAGAACGAGAACAGAGACAGAGAGAACGAGAGGAACGAGAACAGAACAGAGAGAACGAGAGAGAACGGGAACAGAGACAGAGAGAACGAGAGAGAACGAGAACAGAGACAGAGAGAGCGAGAGAGAGCGACAGAGACAGAGAGAACGAGAGAGGCAGGAACAGAGACAGAGAGAACGAGAGAACGAGAACAGAGACAGAGAGAACGAGAGAGAGACAGAGACAAAGAGACAGAGAGAGAACGAGAGAGAACGAGAACAAGAGACAGAGAGACAGAGAGAGAACGAGAACAAGAGAGACAGAGAGAACGAGAGAGAGACAGAGACAGAGACAGAGAGAACGAGAGAGAACAGAGACAGAGAACAGAGAGAACGAGAGAGAACGAGAACAAGAGACAGAGAGACAGAGAGAACGGAGACAGAGACAGAGAGAACGAGAGAGAACAGAGACAAAAGAGACAGAGAGAACGAGAGAGAACGGGAACAAAGGGCGAGAGACAGAGAGAACGAGAACAAAGAGACAGAGAGAACGAGAGAGACAGAGAGAACAAGAGACAGAGAGAACGAGAGAGAACGGAGACAGAGACAGAGAGAGCGAGAGAGAGGCAGGGGCAAGGGCAGAGAACGAGAGAGAACGAGAGACAGAGACAGAAGGAGCGAGAGAACGAGAACAGAGACAGAGAGGGCGAGAGAGAGGCAGAGACAGAGACAGAGAGAACGAGAGAGGCAGGCAGAGCGAGAGAACGAGAGAGAACGAGAACAGAGACAGAAGACAGAGAGAGGCAGAGACAGAGACAGAGAGAGACAGAGAGAGACAGAGACAGAGACAGAGAGAGACAGAGAGAGACAGAGAGACAGAGACAGAGAGAGACAGAGAGAGACAGAGACAGAGACAGAGAGAGCGAGAGAGACAGGCAGAGACAGAGAGAGACAGAGAGAACGAGAACAGAGACAGAGAGACAGAGAGAGACAGAGACAGAGACAGAGAGAACGAGAGAGAACGAAGGAGACAGAGACAGAGAGAACGAGAGAGAGACAGAGACAGAGACAGAGAGAACGAGAGAACGAGAACAGAGACAGAGAGACAGAGAGAACGAGAACAGAGACAGAGAGAACGAAGGAGCGAGAACAGAGACAGAGCGAGAACGAGAACAGAGACAGAGAGAACGAGAGAGAACGAGAACAAAGAGACAGAGAACGAGAGAGAACGAGAACAAGAGACAGAGAGAACGAGAGAGACAGAGACAGAGACAGAGAGAACGAGAAGACAGAGACAAAGAGACAGAGAGAACAGAGAGAGAACGAACAAAACAGAGAGAACGAGAGAGAACGAGAACAAGGAGCAAGAGAGGCAGAGAGAGACAGAGACAGAGACAGAGAGAACGAGAGAGAACGAACAGAACAGAGAGAACGAGAGAGAACGAGAACAGAGACAGAGAGAACGAGAGGAGCGAGAACAGAGACAGAGAGAACGAGAGAGAGACAGAGAACAGAGACAGAGAACGAGAGAGAACGAGAACAAGAGACAGAGAGAACGAGAGAACGAACAGAACAGAACGAGAGAACGAACAAGAGACAGAGACAGAGAGAGAACGAGAACAAGAGACAGAGAGAACGAGAGAGAACGAGAACAAGGAACAGAGAGAACGAGAGAGAACGAGAACAAGAGACAGAGAGACAGAGAGAACGAGAACAAAGAGACAGAGAGAACGAGAGAGAACGAGAACAAGAGACAGAGAGAACGAGAGAGAACGAGAACAGAACAGAGAGAACGAGAGAGAACGAACAAGAGAACAGAGAGAGACAGAGACAACGAGAACAAGAGACAGAGAGAACGAGAGAGAACGAGAACAAGAGACAGAGAGACAGACAACGAGAACAAAAGGAGAGAACGAGAACGAGAACAAGAGAGAACGAGAGACAACGAGAACAAGAGAGAGAACGAGAGACAGCAGAGACAGAGACAACGAGAGACAACGAGAACAGAACAACGAGAGACAACGAGAACAGAGACAACGAGAGACAACGAGAACAGAGACAACGAGAGACAACGGGAACAAGAGACAACGAGACAACGAGAACAAGAGACAACGAGAGACAGCGAGAACCAGAGAACCAACGAACAGCGAGAACAGAGACAACGAGAGACCACTTGAAACAGAGACAACGAGAGACAGAGAACAAGAGACAACGAGAGACAACGAGAACAGAGACAACGAGAGACAACGAGAACAAGAGACAACGAGAGACAACGAGAACAAGAGACAACGAGAGACAACGAACAGAGAGACAGCGAGAGACAGCGAGAACAGAGACAACGAAAGGCAAGCGAGAACAAGAGACAACGAGAGACAACGAGAACAGAGACAACGAGAGACAGCGAGAACAGAGACAACGAGACAACGAGAACAGAGACAGCGAGAGACAACGAGAACAAGAGACAACGAGAGACAGAGACAGGGAGACAGCGAGAGACAACGAGAACAAGAGACAACGGGGAACAACGAGACAGAGACAACGAGAGACAACGAGAACAAGAGACAGCGAGAACAGAGACAGAGACAACGAGAACAAGAGACAACGAGAACAGAGAACGAGAACAGAGACAGCGAGAGAGAACGAGAACAGAGACAACGAGAGAGAACGAGAACAAGAGACAACGAGAGAGAACGAGAACAAGAGACAACGAGAGAGAACGAGAACAGAAGACAACGAGAGAGAACGAACAAAGACAACGAGAGACAACGAGAACAAGAGACAACGAGACAACGAGAACAGAGACAACGAAAGAGACAGAACAAGAGACAACGAGAGACAGCAGAGACAGAGACAACGAGAGACAACGAGAACAAGAGACAACGAGAGACAAGCGAGAGACAGAGACAGCGAGAGACAACGAGAACAAGAGACAACGAGAGAACAAGCAAGGAACAAGAGACAACGAGAGACAACGAGAACAGAGACAACGAGAGACAACGAGAACAAGAAAGAGACAACGAGAGACAACGAGAACAAGAGACGCAACGAGAGACAACGAGAACAAAGAGAACAACAGAGACAACGAGAACAGAGAGACAACGAGAGACAACGAGAACAAGAGACAACGAGAGACAACGAGAACAAGAGACAACGAGAGACAACGAGAACAAGAGACAACGAGAGACAACGAGAACAAGAGACAACGAGAGACAACGAGAGACAGCGAGAGACAACGAGAACAAGAGACAACGAGAGACAGCAAGAGACAGAGACAGCGAGAGACAAGCACGAACAAGGAGACAACAGAGAGAACGAGAACAAGAGACAACGAGAGAGAACGAGAACAAGAGACAACGAGACAGAACAAGAGACAACGAGAGAGAACGAGAACAGAGACAACGAGAGAGAACGAGAACAAGAGACAACGAGAGAGAACGAGGGAGACAAGAGACAACGAGAGAGAGAACGAGAACAGAGACAGCGAGAGAGAACGAGAACAAGAGAGACAGCGAGAGAGTAAGACAGAGACAACGAGAGAGAACGAGAACAGAGACAACGAGAGAGAACGAGAGCGAGACAACGAGAGAGACAGGAACAAGAGACGGAGAGAACAGAGACAGAGACAACGAGAGAGAACGAGAACAAGAGACAGCAAGGAAAGAGCGAGAACAGAGACAACGAGAGAGAACGAGAGAGAACGAGAACAAGAGACAACGAGAGAGAACGAGAGAGAACGAGAACAAGAGACAACGAGAGAGAGAGAGACAAAGAGAGAGAACGAACAAGAGACAACGAGAGAACGAGAGAACGAGAACAAGAGACAACGAGAGAGAACGAGAGAGAACGAGAACAGAACAACGAAGGAACGAGAACGAGAACAAGAGACAACGAGAGAGAACGAGAGAACGAGAACAGAGACAACGAGAGAGAACGAGAGAGAACGAGAACAAGAGACAGCGAGAGAGAACGAGAGAGAACGAGAACAGAGACAGCGAGAGAGAACGAGAGAGAACGAGAACAGAGACAACGAGAGAGAGAACGAGAGAACGAGAACAAGAGACAACGAGAGAGAACGAGAGAACGAGAACAGAGACAACGAGAGAGAACGAGAGAGAACGAGAACAGAGAGACAGCGAGAGAGAACGAGAGAGAGCGAGAACAAGAGACAACGAGAGAGAACGAGAGAACGAGAACAAGAGACAACGAGAGAACAGAGAGAGAACGAGAACAGAGACAGCGAGAGAGAGACAGAGAGAACGAGAACAAGAGACAACGAGAGAGAACGAGAGAGAGAACGGGAACAGAGACAACGAGAGAGAGACAGAGAGAGAGCGAGCGAGAGACAGAGAGAACGAGAACAAAGAGACAGAGAGAGAGACAGAGAGAGGCAGAGAACAGTGAGAGACAGAGAGACAGAGAGAGACAGACAGAGAGGCAGAGAGAGAACGAGAGAGAACGAGAACAAAAGAGACAGAGAGAGAGAACGAGAGAACGAGAACAAGAGACAGAGAGAGAGACAGAGAACAGAGACAAAGAGAGACAGAGAGAGAGAACGAGAGAGACAGAGACAGAAAGAGAGAGAGAACGAGAGAGAACGAGAACAGAGAGACAGAGAGAGAGAACGAGAGAGAACGAGAACAAGAGACAGAGAGAGAACGAAAAAGAGAGAGCGAGAGACAGAGACAGAGAGAGAGAGACGAGAGAACGGGAACAAAAGAGAGAGACAGAGAGAGAGAACGAGAGAGAACGAGAACAGAGACAGAGAGAGAACGAGAGAGAACGAGAACAGAGACAGAGAGAGAGAACGAGAGAGAACGAGAACAGAGACAGAGAGAACGAGAGAGAACGAGAGAGAGACAGAGAGAACGAGAGAGGAACGAGAACAGAGACAGAGAGAACGAGAGAGAACGAGAACAAGAGAGAGACAGAGAACGAGAGAACGAGAACAGAGACAGAGAGAACGAGAAGGAGAACGAGAACAAAGAGACAGAGAGAACGAGAGAGAACGAGAGAGAGAGAGAGCGAGAGAGAGAGAGAACGAAGACAAGAGAACGGAGAGGGAACACGACAGAGAGAGAGAACGAGAGGGAACACGACAGAGAGAGAGACGACAAGGAACACGACAGAGAGAGAGAGAACGACAGGAGACACGACAGAGAGAGAGCAGCCAGGGAACACGACAGAGAGAGAGAGACGACGGGGAACGACAGAGAGAAGGAGACAGCCAAGAACGACAGAGAGAGAGAACGACAGGGAACACGACAGAGAGAGAACGACAGAGACACGACAGAGAGAGAGAACGACAGGGAACACGACAGAGAGAGAACGACAGAGACACGACAGAGAGAGAGAACGACAGGGAACACGACAGAGAGAGAGAACGACAGGGAACACGACAGAGAGAGAGAGAACGACAGAGACACGACAGAGAGAACGACAGAGACACGACAGAGAGAGAACACGAGAGAAGAGAGAAACACGAGAGAGAGAGAGAGAAACACGAGAGAGAGAGAGAGAAACACGAGAGAGAGAGAGAGAGAAACACGAGAGAGAGAGAGAGAAACACGAGAGAGAGAGAGAAACACGAGAGAGAGAGAGAGAAAGCAAGAGAGAGAGAGAGAGAGAGAAACACGAGAGAGAGAGAGAGAGAGAAACGAGAGAGAGAGAGAGAGAGAGAGAGAGAAACACGAGAGAGAGAGAAACACGAGAGAGAGAGAAACACGAGAGAGAGAGAGAGAAACACGAGAGAGAGAGAGAGAAACACGAGAGAGAGAGAGAGAAACACGAGAGAGAGAGAGAGAGAGAGAGAGAGAGAAACACGAGAGAGAGAGAGAGAGAAACACGAGAGAGAGAGAGAGAACACGAGAACATTTTGGCTTTCTAGGATGTGTCGACGCTGATTGGTCCGAAGAAATATCATCTGAGTATTTTTAAACCGACACACCATTTTCATTTTCTTGCATAATTTATCCAACGTTCGTGAATTGTTGGCAAAGATTTCTCGATATTTTTTAAAATGTATTAAAATGGAAAATTTTGAACAACCACGATTTTCTCCTCTTCAGTTATTTTTAAACTTACTCTGCGAATTTTAAACCTGAACGCATTTGATTTGTTTTCAATATTTTAATCAACGACTTCATTGAAATTTTGAGGAGTTTCAATTAAAAGTTAAAATCTTTGTAAATCGTCTATTGACGATGAATAAATTTAGCACAGACTTTAGTGACGCGGTAACACTATCTGCCGGGCTGGCTGGTTGTAGACAATTACGGACGGCTCCTTGACGATGATGCTGCTGAAACGGTACCAATTATGTCGACGCTTTCGCCGCTGGTCGTGATCTCGTCACAGAAGCTGGTCCTCAAGACGTCTATTACAACAAAGGACCTACCTCTAACGTTGTGGTTTCATCTCAGAAAGTCAGCGTTGTATAAACCCGGTAGCCGTATTTCTACCAGATCCAGACCGGACACTTGTGGTTAAAATAAACACGACAAAAAAAAAAAATAAATAAAAAGTTCGAACACGCCTGGAGACTTACGAAGAAAGTCTTTATAAAAAAAAAAAGAAAAATTACAAAAGCAGAAAAATATAATTTGAATTGTAAATACCAGTTTACAACAGAGACGATTCGTTTAAAAATACCACAGCTTTCAATCTTCAATTAAAATTAAGTCCTTCGAAGTTTCAGTAAAGTAATCAGAGCCTTCAAATTTTCATTAAAGTCTATTCATATATTCTCTATAATCAGAGCTGTCAATTTTCCAAAATAACCTTTAAAATAAACTTCTTTCGGGGTTTTTATCGGAGGCGCATTATTCAACATTAAGTTAATCGGCAGCAGGTTTTTCTATGTTTCTTACATCTTCAGCCATGAGTTCTGGGGGTAGGCGACCAGCCTATGGGTCGTGGTTCCCAGTTGAGAACCCTTTCCACAGTCGTTACATTTCGACTGCAATTTGAAAAACTCAACAGGTGATTTTTCTCGCTCAGTCTCCATTTTATAACCATCCATAATCCTCTTCGGGGGATTTAGTCGACACAAAGCTGAATTTGCAAATATCAGCATGCAATACACTACCTGCGTAAAAAACTACAGTGCAGGAATTCAAATTCTATCATACTCACTGAAAAACGTACCTCTTGTCAACAGGCATGAACACATGCTAAATTTATATTACAAAATCGAAAACTTCGTCACCAGATTGAGATGAAAAATTTTGACCCAGATTAAATGCTAGAGCGTTTTACGGTCGCTCATAATTCTTGGGATTTTACAAGAATATTAATGAGTGTCAAATATTTTAAAATTTCGACTTGCTGTAGTGGTTAACAAGATTGTATTGCAAGGATCGATTGGGTAGTAGTCGATCCTCACTGGCTGCCCCATACATTCGGCCTTGTACCACATCTAACCTGTATTTAGAAAATTCCCATTAACTTATGTGTTAATACTCTTGAGAAATGTATAAATCCATTTCTTCCCACCTTCAACTATGGGGAAATAACAGGACAGATTTGACCCTGCAACCTTAGTTATCAACCAATATTGGCAAAGGAAAACTCCAACCAGACTGTCTTGTACCATTGATGCTGTGTGGTAAGGTTAGGGTTAATGACCTTTCCTACCATTTTCACAGCTG
>JBBBDQ010017582.1:0-10030 GCA_037127315.1 Ascarosepion bandense | reverse complement strand
GTATATATATATATATATATATATATATATATATATACAAAGGATGATGTAAACCGTCAATACATACCCCGTAAAGAAGGTGGAAGAGGTCTTATTCAGCTAGAATTGTCATACAAGACAACAACTATTGGCTAACAAACATACGTAGAAACAACAAAGGACTGGATGATATAATTATTTAAATAACCTTGGAAAACAGAAAGGAATAATATTCAATAATGAAAGTTAACGAAAAGAAATACAAACAAGATATAAATTTGGTAGATTCTTTAGAAAAGCAAAATAGAAGTCAAACCAAATATTGCTGCAAAAATATGAACAAGAAAGCCAAAGATAAAGTTTGAATAGAGATGAAACAACGCTAGCAAGACAAACCTCTGCATGGCCAATATCCAGAACGTGCTAAAAATCCAATGTTGATAAAGTTAACACTCATAAATGGTTACGGGCATCTGGATTAAAAGTCTGAGACTGAAGGCTTTATTTTGCAGCCAAGACCAAGGTCTTTTCACTAGGATGTTTTGCGCAAATATTGTACATAAATATGTGGATCCAAAATTGTATCAGGATAAATACATCAAGAAACAATAGACCATCTAAACTAGTGACGTTCTGTACTTGCTCCAAATGAATATAAAATTACCACGATAGAGTGGGGCAATATTTGCATTGGACAATGTGTAAACACTATGGGAAAATCTGTCAACAAACACAGTTATGAAATACCGTTTACAGAAATAAAAGATGGCACCATTTCTACAGAACAGCACCATCTTCGCAACTGAAAATTGAAACAAATATGCCGGACATTATTGTTAAAAACCAGAAGAAAAAACTAGCCCAAGCACTAATATGGATTGTCCAGAGGATTTTCAGAATATAGCAAACAAGGATTTTGGAAAACTGGGTGCCAAAATAAATGACCTGGACATTGAAATAGAAAAATAAATTGAAACTAGTATCGTGCAAGTGATAGTAGGTACACTTAGAATGATAAAAAATGGAGCAAAACGACACATTGAATGAAGAACTTGAAATCCCAGCTTAATATATATACAAAAATTTGTCATGTTAAGTACAGCCCACACACTAACTAGAATTTGTCTATGAATTTAGGGATGTGAGGGGAGATAGAAAACATGAAATGATTCATAAAAACACATCACTACCTGCCTTATATCTTCGCAGACTTGGTAGATAGTGCGACCAGTATCAGAAATGGAAATATTGATGAAAAATGAAAATGACAAAATAATAATAATAATAATAATAATAATAATAATAATAATAATAATACGACTCGTTAGAAGTCCTGTTTACAATACAACTCAGGAAAATCACTTTCAACTGATTACTATACTAACGAAGTAATAATAATAATAATAATAATAATAATAATAATAATAATAATAATAATAATAAAGAAGGCAGTAAATACAAACAAGATTTAATATTAGTAGATTCTGTAGAAAAGCAAAACAGAAGCCAAGAACCAACTAGTGCAAGTAAAAATATAGAAATGAAAGCCAAAGATAAAGCTCTTGAAAAAGATGAAACAGCGCTGGCAAGACAAACCTCTGCATGGCCAATATCCAGTACGTGCCAATAAATCCAATGTTGACAAAGTTAATACTCATCGATGGTTACGTGCATCTGGATTAAAGTCTGAAACTGAAGATTATACTTGCAGCACAAGCATCCAAAGTCTTTCACGAGAAACTTTCAAAGGGGAACATATATAATAATATGGATCCAAAATGGTGGTTTGCATAAAACACCAAGAAACAATAGACCCACCTAATTCAGCCGTTCTGTGCTTGCCCCAAACGAATATAAAAATCGCCACGATAGAGTTGGACAATATTTACATTGGACAATGTGCAAACATTATGGAAAAGCTGTAAACAAACACTGGCAAGAACATCATCCAGCACCGGTTACAGAAATAGAAGATGTAACCATTCTATGGGATTACACCCACCACACAGACAGAAAAATTGAAGCAAACAGGCCAGACATTATTGTTAAAAACCAGAAGGAGAAAACTTGTCTATTAATTGATATGGCTTGTCCAGCGGATTGTAACATAGCAATCAAGGAATTGAAAAACTGTCAAAATATAAAGACCTGGAAAATGAAATAGAAAAAATGTGGAAATTGAAAAACAAGAGTTGTGCCAGTGATAGTAAGTACTTGGAATGATAATAAATGGAACAAAACAAATTACATTGAAAGAATCCCTGGAAACCCCAGCTAAGAGAGACAAAGGCAAAAAATTGTCTTATTAAGTAGAGCCCACACACTAAGGAAAACTTTATCTATGTAATGCTGAGGATGATAGGGAAGACAGCAAACATGTTTGAGCCATAACAACACGCCACTACCTGCCTTAGGTCTCCTGCAGACTTGGTTGGTAGTGAGACCAAAGCAGAAATCGAAATATGATGAAAAATAGACATAATAATAATAATTCCAACAATTACATTTTCCGTAAAATCATCAAAGATTCTTTCTTTATGTGATATTTTAAAAGAGAAATTAATTTTTAATAACAATTTCACCTACTAGTATGTCTTTGAACTATTATTCTCCTTAAGAAAAGTCGATTATTATTCTCTTAAAATTTTGTTAAATCGAATAAAAATAACATTTCTATTAAAAAATATTCTTCTTTGGCATGTCAAATCCAGATTTTATCAGGCAAGTGACATACATAAGCATTCTACAACTGAAATAAATGCCTAAAACAATATTTACATATAAACTCATTTTTTCCGTTTGAAATTATTTTATTCTACTCATTTATATTTATTTTTGTTAGAAATAGTTTTAACGTGGACAAGATACTGAAAATAACAAAAATTCTGTTTGATAATTACTCCGAATTATTCTTACCTTTGAAAAGATTCACTTTTCTTAAAAAGTTGAAAATCTGTCCTCTTTTTGCTCTTCTAAAATTAAGTGTTTGCGATATATCTTTTTAAAGAACATGGTTTATATGCGTTTAAAGATCATATTGTAGTTTTGTACACTATTACTATCGTTTACTATGGTTGTAATTGTATTTCTGGTTAAAACATGTTTTTATTGATTTTTACCAAGGTACGTTATCTTCAAAATATTTATTTTATTTTAATGGGATAAGAGATAAGATGAAGCCTACACAAATATAATATTATTGCTTGTACACAAACACATGTTTGTGTGGATGCGTGCATATGTCTGTGTGTGTGAGTGTGTGTGTATGTGTGTGTAGGAGCAGACAATAGTGTCCGAAATAAAATCGGAGGTAATTAGTAGAGTGTAAACACTTATAAACGATGCTGTTTTTCTCACGTCTGTTAGTGTCGGCCTTTTCCGGTAGGATAGAATAAAAATTGTGTTAAGAAAATGCATTGAGCTTTTTTTAGGATAAAAATGTTTTTGTTTTTGTCTTGAAGAAGCCGAGACGATTGTCAACCACAGGTAAATAAAGAATGAAGAAACATTTTTCCGGGAGCAAGGTTAGTAAAAAAGCAAGGCAGGAATGTTGGTTACGATAGGTTCGTTGAGAGAGTTGTAGTAGACATTTCTTTGGTAGTAGAAGGTGCAGGTGGTTTGATCATTGTGTTAGTGGTTACAGGTAGGCGGGAAAAAGCTGCGGATTCACTGTATTTACAATCAAATCTATGGGTACAAAACTTTATAAAAATGTGGAAAGAAGTGTATAATTAGGTAAAAATTTAAATTTCTACATGGTATATTAACAAATGTATAACTATTCAGATATATTAGTAAGTATAACAATTAATTTATCATTATACCTGCGAATATATCTGAATCGCATGCGCAACACAGGAAAGTAAGATTATATGATTCAGCACACCCTTTGTTCTGTAAACTATCAACCATTAACATTAGGAAGTTCTTTCTGAAATTAATAAGTAAACATTTTCATAAAGATAACATCCTAAGTAAAATATTTGATAGGAAATCAATTAAGATTAGTTATTCTTGTAATAATAATATGTACAAAATTATTAGCCCCAAAATATTCAAAGTTTCAAACTGTTCAATATCTTCTCAAATGTCATTAAAAGCTTGAATTTTTCAGTGAATCCTAAACAGAAACAATGAGATTACACCATGTTTGCATTGCAAATTCAGAGAAACTGTCCATTTGAAAGTAAATGTAGATTCATGAATGAAAGATTAGTTATCTGCAATAATAATATGTAAGCAAAATTATATGGCCTTAAAATATTCAAAGTTTCCAACTGTTCATTATCTTCTCAACAATAAAATGAAACTTTTCAGTGAATCCTAAACAGAACACGAGATTACACCTGCCTGTATCATAAAATTCAGAGAAACTGTCCATTTGAAAGTAAATGTAGATTCATGAATGAAAGATTAATAGTTCTTGTAATAATATGCCAAATTATTAGCCTCCAAAATATTCAAAGTTTCAACTGTTCATTATCTTCCCCAAACAATAAAAGCTTGTTCTTTCAGTGAACTTTAAACAGGAACACGAGATTAAGACCTTAGCCTGTAATTTCTGCAAAATTCAGAGAAAAACTGTCCATTTGAAAGTAAATGCAGATCTATGAATGTGACCCATAAAGCCACTGCTGTCTCCCCAAAGAAAAAACAAGGAAAAATATAACGGGAAGACGAAATGTTTTCATGAATTTTGAACATTGATGAAAAAGTGCTCATAATCTCAGATAGAATGGAAATTGATGTACACGGCAATGCACTTTTAATAAACTAGGTGACAGATGAAATTAGATTTTGAAGTTTGCATCGGAAATGTACTCGTTAATGAACGTAATGAATTTATTAGGCATGTATCTTCAATCGCAGTAAATTTAAATTTCACTAATTCTTCCGCCTCTATTTATTCATAATATATTTGCCTCTGACTTAGATTAGATTTTAAATTTGGTGAATCCGTAGATTTTTCTTCCTACTACAACTGCTAACTCAATGATCAACCATACTTTTCACCATAGAAGGTGACTAATTTACGATTATGCTCGGTTTGACCCTATCGTAAATAACATTCCTCACCCCTGCATTTACTAAACTTTGCTTTCGTTACAAGAATATTTCTCCATTCTTTGCTTGATTGGGAAAGTTGATAATGCATGACTTAATTCGTCATGTTTAAATCCAAATGTAATCTGATAAATAACAAATATCTTTTCTGTAAAATTTACACTGAACCATCTGTTGTCTGTATTTTTATATTGAAACGATATTACTAGGATCTTGTAGACATATTTGCACCTTTCCCTACTGTTTTTACTGATATATGTTCATCCGAAAGTTAAAATGACCTCATAGCAACCATCATGGAAAACATGAAACGAAATAATTTTATTTAAAAGACTTGGATAATTACACCATCACTGGGGAAAAGAAAAAACTAAGCAAAGTCAGACTAGATACTGAAAGTCAACATTGAAAGGCTAAAGTAAAAAATAACAAATAACAAAGTTATCAGATAGCAGGCACACAATAGGTATTTTATATTATGCTCACATCTATTAATCATCTCTTGCACATATTTTAATTACTCTGCTTAAAATTTGAACATATAATTCCTATTTACGTAAAGCATCGTTATCGTTAGCGTTTTTAAATTTACTGTTTTATAAAAATGAATTTTCGAAGTAATTTTAGGAGACTTAACTACTTTCTTTAATTCTTCTGTAAGACGCTGACTGTGTCGTAGCATTTACATTTACAGTTTTTAAAGCACAACTTGTGATTATTATACCTTTTTTTCTGTTCATTTTTTAAAATTTCAAATGGAACGTCTATTGCTATCTTTATCTACTTCTAATTCCTATCCATTTCATTCTTTTTCGATATTTCCTGTACCTTGTTTTTCCTCTCACTCAAACTCTCCTACACACCAGCAGTTCTCCTCAATTACGCGGAATTGATTACAAAAAATGTTTTTATTAGTTTGAATTTATATATTCTTATAAAGTCTTATATAAATGAACAAATTCCAAGTATAGTTTTACGTATTTTAGATGAAAGAACTAATAAGCTATGCGGATTTAACGCTTAATAACGAACGTGTTGCTTGCAAATTTAACCTCATAAAAATAATATGCAATATCCATCACTATCTACTCTCTCCCGATTACACATACTCTGTCCTCGCAACTTTCAAGCGATTATTCCCGATTCTAACCTTTTTCCGTGCGCCTTCTGTCTCGGTGAAGCTGACAAAAATATTTACAATATTATCTGAGTCCATTGAACAACACCGTCTCAACGCCGAGCACAATCATCAAACACTGGCAAATCGCTAAAAGAAGACAGATATGTGCTTCTGGACAAGACTCAGAGAAAAATATATCTAAATATCCATACGTAAAAAGCAACAAGAAATTAATCTTACACAAAAGTTGATAAGTTCCACAAAAAAATAAGAAAATATGTTTTTGAACATTGAAAAGGAAACATATTTAGAAGTGGAGAGTGCAATAAAATATTTTTAAATATGTTTTACACCGTAGTTAACTCTGGACTTAAAATTAATATTTACTTATATTAAGCTTATTCAACACGGGGTAATTATTCAAAGTAAGGAGAATGGAATCCAAAATGGCAGAAAGAATGAGGTAATAGAGAGACAATACAAAGGGATCAAATCATCGTCGATTTATCCAGTGACACGGTGTATATAACAGTCATGTTTTAATTGACTCAGTCACTATATGACCGATTGGTGCCGAAACGTATATACGTGTAGCGCCATTTTTGAGTTCAGTTTCTTTCGAATTTTTCCAGAGACGTTGCAAATAAGAAAAGGTAGTAAAGACGTCTTCACACACACAAAAAAGAAAAACGGAAAAGGTAAGTAAAATGTACTTAATCTGCATGCTTTTGAAAATCGTCATCCATGATTGATTTGTTTTTTTAATTTAAAGATGCTTTTACATGTTTGTGACTTCTATCTGATATCGTTTGGCACCGATATTTCGTTCTTTTGTAAGAAATGTACGATTATCATGTCATTAGAAAAATATAGCCAATTGGACATAGAATCAATATTTTAATATCAAACAATATATCTACATAACTATACTGCTAATATATCTGAACTTGAAGAAGGCGAACACAGGAAAAGAAAGATTATATGATTCAACCTATCCCGTTCTGTAGACCATCAACCGTTAACATTGGGAAATTCTTTTCAAATTAAAAAGGAAATATTTCTTTACAACAATAAACCCCAGAGCAAATCGATTAAGATCAGTTTGTCCTGTACTATTGGCTAAGGTACAAAAGCATTATCTTCCAAACAAGAAAAGTTTCGAAACTTTTCAGTGAATCCAATACAGATAATGAGATTATGCACTCCTGTAATTGCAAATGTAGTAAGAAATGTCCAGTTGAAGGTAATGGTAGATCTATGAATGTGACCTTTAAAACTACAACTTCCCATGAAGGAAAAAGGAAATTCATAACGTACATCGAAATTTTGTTGGGAATTTGAAAACAAATGTTTTACACGCACAGGGACCCTTTTTTAATAACGCTAAGTTAAGGTATCAGACAGGCCATTCCAGGAAATACTGGGAATTAATGGAAGAAGACCAAAGACACAAATAGAGTAGAAGTTGATAGGGCACGGCAAGTACTTCTAATAGTTCAGGTGATAAATGTAATTTATGTTGAAAAGAAGAAATAAGGATTTTGAAGTTTCAATCTCAGAATGTACTTCTGAATAAACGTAAGGAATTTATTAGCATGTATCCGCACGGTAGTAATTTCACCTACTAATTTCTGTCTTAAATTTATTCATAATAGATGTTGCTCTAACATAGATTAGATTTTAATTTGGGTGAATCCGCAATTTTCTTCCTACTTACAACCACGAACCCATTGATCAAACCACATACCTTCCACCATGAGAATGAAATTACTACTACGATTATCCTCGACTCTGTTCTATCAGTAAACAATATACATTCTCAATTCCTGCATTTACTAATCGTAGCTTTCGGTACAGAAATCTTCATACTTTATTGCTCAGCTGACAATGCATGACTCAAACAGACATGTTTAACATTCACCACACTAAAACGTTATCTGAATTTAATGACTAACAAATAAATGTCATTTTTTCAGAAATTTTACACCGATTTATCTGTTTTATGCATTTTGATATTTAAATGATACTACTAGAATCATCTAGAATTACTTACAAAGTTTTCCTTTCTTACTCATACATATATATGTTCATTCAAAAATGTCTTAAACAATCCTGGTAAAAATAAACGAAATAATTTTATCTAAAAAACGGATAATCACAACATCACAGGGAAAGGAAAATTATAAAATAAGACTCAGCTACTAAAAGCTGCAGTGAAATGCTAAAGTAAAATAAATAAATAACTAAATTAATAAGTTAGTCAGATGGCAGGTAACTAAATAGTATTTTATATTATGTCAACATCTATTAATCAACTGTATTTTTTAATTATTTTGTTACACTGTTTAAAATTAGAGTATAATCTTCTTCCAAGTAAAGACTACACCTAACTGTAACATTTTTACATGACCTGCTTTTTAAATGACCCCTCCAAGTAATTTAAGAGACTTAACTACTTCCTTTTTAATTTTTCTGTAATATTGGACAGTGTTTTTTTAGCATTTTCGTATTTACTTTTTAAAACATAACTTATGATTATTATAATTTTTCCTTTATTTTCAAAATTTCAAATGCAACGTCTATTGTCATCTTTCATCTACTTAATTCCCATCCATCTCTTATCTTTTCTTCGACATCTCCTGTACCTTGTCTTTCCTCTCACTCTAACTCTACACGCACAGTGGCGGTTCTACATTGAAACGACGCAGCGATTTCGTGCCACCATTAATAAGAACTTATATATTTTTAGAAAGTAAGTTATATGAAAAATTAATATTTGAAATATTTTAGATGAAAAAGTAATAAGCTATGCAGATTGTAACACTTAATAACGAATGTAAAAATGTGTGCAACTTTACCCCTCACAAAATTATTAGGTGCAACATTCATCGTCCTCTACTATCTTCCCGATTCTAACCTCTTCCACACACACTTTTGCCTTCAGAAGTCATTGATAAAAACATTAGAAAATTGTTGGATCGTCAACAGTATCAATTTAATCGTTGATATATTTTGTTTAACATTTATAAAACATTAAAAGAAGACAACATGTGCTTTCTGGACATGATTAGTAAGAGAAAATATGTTCCAAATAACGAACAAGAAATAAAATGTGAAATTAATCTTAACACAAAGAACGCGTTTATTTAAGTTCGACAAAAAAATAAGAAAATATATTTTTGAACATTTAAAAGGCAATATATTTATAAGTGAGATAAAGCATATGACACTTTTAAAATATGTTTTAATTTAAAATTAACACTTTTTTAAACAATATTTACTTATTGCTAATTTTTAATATTGTGTGCTATTCAAAGGATGAAAAATGGGCAGGGGCGAATGAGTGTAACAAACATAGGCATAAAGGCATCCACGAAGCGGAAGTCTATGTCTCAGGTTTGGTCCAGTGACATGGTTGTATATAACAGACGCGTTTTAATTGGCTCAGTCAGCATCATAAACGACGTGTTTTGAAACGTATATACGTGTGGCGCCATTTTGAGTACAGTTTCTTTTTGAATTTTCTCAGACGTTGCAAAGAAAAAGCGCAGAAGACGTCTTCACCCACACACACAAAGGAAAACCGAAAAAGGTAAAATATACTTTAATTCGTATACTTTTTAAAATGCCACCAGTGATTGATTTTTTTTTTATAATTTAACGAACGGTTTGCTATAAGCAAAATGTAATTGCTAGTTGTCGTGCTGTCCTTACTTGATGTGAAGTGATGAAAAAAATGTAGAGATCAATTTAAATGTTTTTCGTGGGTCTGCTTGTGAGTCAATGTACAACGTTTAGAATCCAGGCGATAAAATCTCTTCAAAATTTAACTTTCTGTAAACTATTCATTTTCTTGCACCTCTATCT
>JBBBDQ010017581.1:0-17653 GCA_037127315.1 Ascarosepion bandense | reverse complement strand
TTCCATTACAAGAGTGCGAAAGGGAAAATTTGCTGAACTTAAACTGAAAAAAGTATGTGTCGACCTGCCTTCTGTAGATATATGTCAATAGAAAGTTCGAATGGCGTAGCTTAAAAATGTAGGCCTGCATAGGGACGGTCACACACAGACTAAAGATTGCTTTTTATATATATATATATATATAAATAATAATAATAATAATAATAATAATAATAAACTTGCTATTAGTACTGTCAATATTCTGTCTTTAACGGGGAATTACATAGGTATTATTTAAATACATTAGAGGCTGTTTTAAGAAACTTAACTTATATACATATTTGCATACGAACCTTTACTTGTACTCCTGGTTGTTTGTAACTAAGTAAGTACTTATATATATAAATGTATATAAGAAAGACATTCCTGCACTCATATATATATATGTGCATTAATACGCATATATAAAAATACATGAACAGATACATTTTTCTCCAAGCATAAATAGCATTTCTCCCTGAAGTTGTTGGGAGTTTGTGCATGTTTAATGATCCTCTATTAAATTAGTGGGTTAAGTGTGCTGTCTTTTAGTTTCCAATAGTAAGTGTTTAGATATTGCAGTTTTATGTTTTAAGAAAGCATTACAAAAAGAATGGCGATGATTGTAGAATCTTTGTTTCCAACCCTGGGATATCTTTTTCTGTTTGGGTCTTCTTACAGATAAATTGTAGCTTCACGTATTCCTTTATAGGAACTACATTTAGCTTCAATGCGGCAGTTGGTTTTGTTATTACAGTTCAAAAATAGTTTTATATACTTGTGCTTTATAATATATTTTTTAATAACTAGTTTTGTGTGAGTTAAAATATTTCTAATATTCTTGGTGGTATAACTGATTTTCAATGTTTTTCTGTTGAAAATCTTTTTTTCGTAGGTTATTTTGGTTAAAGTGCTTGTCTATTAGATTAGGAAAAAGTATCGACTTGGATTACCATATTGGACAACTTACAGAATGTTAGGTGAAACCATATTATTTTTTCTTTTCCTCTGTATTTGGTGACATTAGTTGTTTTGCTTTTCAAAGTTTATTTGGTAGACTAAAACATTTTTAACATTACTTTTTTCTGAAGGTTTCATTATATATGGATTTGTTCTCATTAATTTTTATGGATGATAATCTATGAATTCTCGTATTTGCTGTGTTAAGAATGTTATTAATCATTTATTTAGTTTAATTAGAATTTACATTAATATAATAGGAGATTGATTTCTTTTATGAAATGGTATGAAGGTATTTTGGAAACGTTGAAACTGACATCTAAGAAATTTACTATTTTGAGGTTTGATGATATTTCGATTTTAAAACCTAGAAACTAGTAAAAAGCTTTTATAATTTTTTCTGTATTCTGGATGATAGAGGGCCTTTGCTATTTTTGATGAATATAATTCTATATTTTGTAAAGAGCTACTTGATTGGGATCAATAATTCTACTCAAGAGTGCCTAATATGTATATTCATATTAGATCAACGATTTGTGTTGAATCATTCGGGATTAGTGGGACATCAGTTATCGTGGAAATTTTTAGTCCAAGTAAATCGTTATATACAAGTAAAGATTGTCTAGATGCTAAAATTTTAATATAAAGCGATCAAATATTGATCCACAGAAATGCAATTATAAGAAACTATTTAATATTTCAAAAATACACAAGACGACAATTTATGTACAAATAATGAATTAAATTTTAATCTTTTTTCTTTTTCTTCTTTGTCACTAGAATTTTTCTTTTTCTTTATTTTGTATGATATTGACTTTAAATACAAGTATAAAAATTCTGTTTTGCTTCATTGTTTTTTACTTTTAAGGTTGATCTTTTCTTTTTTGTCGGTCCTGCGTCATCAGAAAAATAAACATTTTTCGATGATGCCAGGCTTATCGGTGACATTTTTGAAATTGTTTTATTTTGTCATTCCATCAGATTTTCATCTTACATAGACACACACGTACACGCGCACACACATGATTACTGCCACTCATAGAAACAAATATATGATATATATGTATGCGTCTATACACATCTATCTCTGTTAATATATATTCATGTACAAGCATAAATTAATTATGTATGTCTTCACACTCACAATCAGACAGTTAAGTGCCGTACGTGATATACGCTTGTGCGAACAGATCTCGGAGAAAGTAATATTACTGACTGAGCTAAAGATTTTCCCCGCAGTACGTTGCTATTGATTTCTGGAGAGACTGGTTGCCAACTAAGTCCATAGAATCAAATATCTTCTGTTATTTAACCCATAGCTGGAGGTATTAGGGATTAATGCCTTTCATAGGGTTATTTACGCGTAAGTGAATGCAACGAATTCAACTGGTAGTATTATCCGATTTCTTGTTCCGAGTTGATACTCAGTGTCCCACAACGCACATCCTGATCGAAACACAATCATCTGCTTAAAAAGAAGACATTGGCACCGAAATAATTAGTTACATGTAGTTTGATGATTGTTTGTTGTGTGAAACCGACAAACATCATGTGTGTGGTTGAATTTTATGGCATATCTATTACAATCTGTAAAAGATTTACGCTATTGCTAAAGGCAAAAGATTTGTCACTTAGCTGATTGATATTACTTTCAGGATCCCGACTCCAGAGTTTCATAGACGAACCCGTTCGTCCATTCGACAGGAGGTATGACCAATTGTCTTTGCTTATACTTTTCGATTTTTCATTTTTATATGCACTTATCATATCATTGCTCCAAAGTTTCTTTCGAATTCTCTATGTTAACTTGTTCACTTATTTGGCAAAATAACCTTGGAAACGGTATTAATCCGTCAGTTTCTCCCCCTCCAACTGTGGGTTACAGTTATAGTAAAGAGTAGATTTCATAGCCTTGGTTGGCAACCAGTCTACCTCACTCGGTGGATAAAAGTGTTTGAAACATCTTTTTTTTGTAATAAAAAACCAGGTTACAGGAGCATCGACGATCTCCTCATTGATAGCGAGTGGTCAATGATGTGGTTATACTCCACTGGAAGCGATGGTGTCGGTGTTTTAGGTTACATATTAAGATATGGAGTATGGAAGGCCAAGTTTGTTCGTTTTCCCCTTGATTTATTTATATATACATATATATCTTAATTAATTTATTTAAAATTCTTCTTAATAGATACCCATACTCTGTTAGTTGCTCTGTATGTTTTTATTATTAAACAGTAAAATTATTTACGTCTACGGACCGACATAATGAAGAAATCTTGCGAGAAGAATTGGCCTTCATCCGGCTGGATTCAAACTTGCATCTTCTAGGACAAATCGTCATTAGATCTGAAGTGTCTTAGACCGCACGACTATTAAAAATATAACGGGTTTATTCCATTTTGTAATGGATTTCTGTAAACACACACACACACACACACACACACACACACACACACACACACATATATATATATATATATATATATATATATATTCCAGAGTTACCCACAGACAAGGCGTGAGGTCAGTTCACGGCAGGTTTAATGATGTAATGACGGGATTCATATATAAAATCTCTTCTGTCTTAATGGCTTTACTGTCTTGCACTGGGTGATACCGGTAAAATTAATATATATATATATATATATATATATAATCTTTATTAATCTGAGATTGGCCAGAATTAAATTAGAACAGTATAAATTGTATTGCAAATAATCAATACATAAATAACAGTGAGCTTTGAAATATTTTGATTTGCAAGTCAGTCGATTTATGTAAACTTGGTTTTAACCTTTCGGTATCTTCAGGCGTTTTATATCAAGTTAATATAAAAGATTATTTATTATTTTCAGTTTCATAAATGCTCATAGAATATAAATATATTTTTAACTTTTTATATCTAACGTAATTGTTATAAAGTGCGATTGTCTTCGTATTTTATCAGTTCAGCTGTAGTCGTTTAACTTGTATACCGAGAGGTGGCCTACTGTTACCTCTTGTGCACGTATGCAGTCTATGTTAGCGAATTAGTCAATCATTTTCACACCCGTACAGTAATAATGAGAAATATTTTAAATTTCTGCGTCTTCACTAACTTTCGATAACTATCTTAAATTGATATTTAAAAGAAAATATTTTTCTTGAATTTTTTATTTTATTTTTAATTGAAGTCTAAATGATTAAATTTACTATTTCAAGTAAGCAACATATTATGGTGTATTTGAAACAGAAATTATATGGATAAAAATGAAAATTTTGAGGTTTAAAATAAAAATTAAAAATTTTTTCGGACATTTTAGAGCGATCGACACATTTGTTTGCCATTGTTAATTCTCGGCTTTAAAGATATTTAAAAAATAAAATATACATCTGTGACACTTTTGTTTTGGAATATTAGAAAATCTTTAACGTTAATTTAGTCAGAGGACAAATTTGATGCGAGATAACTAAGTGTACATAGTGATCAGAATTGACAAAATTGTCCAAATTTTGTTCTGTAAGGGGAAGAAACCGTTAAACACATGTTCTTTTAATGTACATATAGAAATTACCACACAAATAAAATTAAATACACACAAAAAATTTAAAATTATTTGGAAAATAAGGTGGCATGGCGATTTTTATTAAAGTTTTCAATTTGCGAGTATGTTCTTCATTTATTAGCTTAATAACATAAAAGTCTACAATTGAGTGAGGTGGACGTCTGCACATGTCACCCACTTAACGGAGACGATGTTGAAGAACAGCAGCCTCGATGCTGGTGGGGAGAGACGTACAAGAGATAAATAAATAATAATAGTAGTAGCAGTAATCTCAGTTAAGTGCCATACGATACACGATATGGCGATCATGTCCTCTTCGACATGACTGACTAAGCAGAAGATTTTTCCGCATTTGGTTGTATTATTTCTAGAGTAGATTGGTTGCTAGCCAAAGATGTCGAACCCAATCTGTTCCGCTATTTAACCCATAGCTAGAGGGAGAAGAGATGATTCATATATTACCCAAGTAAGGCTTTGCGTATAAGTGAATAAAATGAACTCGCTCAAAATAGTGAACCATAAATATTGAACTCATTTCTCGATATATCATAACAAAATAAAATACTATTTTAGTGTTTTTTTAGATGATTTTTATTACGTGACTCATTAAATTGATTAGTTGTTGGAGTTCGCATTCGTTTGCACCTGGCTTCAGGGCAATGTTAATAGGAAGATCGATTTTCTTAGGTTTTCTGGGATATTGCCGTTGTTGTAATTTTTATTCATTATTTCCGTGATTTTGTCTAAGGCTGCCAGCTTCTCTATTGCAATATCGTCTGGTTTCACTGTTTGCTTCTATTCAGATTGGCTGGTGCATTCCCATTTCAACTTGGACTTCAATATTTCTGGCCCGTCTGTGTTTCTGTGTTTTGCGGTTTGCTTTCTCTCGTCGTGGAAGTGATTCTCTTTGTATTCTTTTTCACCGCTGAAGTATTTCTCTTTCTCTAATATGAGCGTTCCATCCATGCATTTTGTATATCCTGTTGAGAAGTATGTCTTTTTCTTGTTATTCTTTCATTTTCTTATTGAATCTCCCCTTATTAGTCGTGAACAATTTTTCTATTTCTGCATATTTATCGTTTAGCCATTCCTCCATAGCTTGTCTGCATTTCTCAGATAGTTTCCTGTAATCCTTTCCATATCTTGGCTTTGTTTTCTGCCTCGTATATTGTGTTCACATTGGACGGATCTTTTTTTGTAGCTTGAGGTCTTCCATGAGCCCGTAGTGTTGCAGCTTGGTTGATGTGCTGGGCTTCTTCAGTCTCCAAAGTTTCATCCCCTTAGTTTACATATAACCGGACAAAAGAATTTGTTTATTAAGTACAGACTTTATGAGTCGGAATAGACACATTGACACAGGGAACAGAGCTTCGATTTTTAATAATTACTGAGTTAAGAAAAATTTTGGTCAATTAAAATACATTTAAGCAAAAAATGCATTTACTCTTTTTTGTTCAGTTGGTAGTATTCAATCTGTCAAAAACGTCATTGTCGAAAAACACTAAACCGAATATATGAGAGAGAGAGAGAGAGAGAGAGAGAGAGAGAGAGAGAGAGAGAGAGAGCTATTAATGTCAGAATGTCTACGGTTAAGTTTCTAGGACTGGGTGTGAAATTTTTAACATACAGATATATTTCAGCATCTAAAGCTCACCAATAATTTAAAAAAAAATAAACGTTTATAAAATGGTTCAATTAAAGGCTTAGCAGAAACACCGGCAATCTGCTTCAATTTTTAATATTTAATGAGTTAAGCCAAAATTTATCAATTAAAATACATTTAGGCTAATTACATTTCATTTTGTTTTTGTTCATTCGACAATATATCATTTAAAATGCATTTCAGTTTTTTGTTGTTCATTTCTTAGTATTCAATCGTTCAAAAGCTTCATTGTCGAAAAGAAGCTATACTCAATATACATATCAATGAGAGAGGAGAGAGAGGTGAGAGAGATATGGTCGTATAATTTACCCTGTGCTTGAATCATTCCTTAGAATTTCAAAGGAAAAAAAAATTAAGTATTTTCAAATAAAAGAGAAACTTAAATTTAAACCTATTATTTAAAATATGTAATACATAAATGGTCTTCAACTAAAATAAATATAAATAATAAATGAATGAACAACAATAAAACATTTACTCACTTTCATTTATTAAACATTAAATTTCATCACTTAGCATCGTCCATAATGTACTTTGAGGTTCAGTTTGTTTGATATATATTTAAGTGCATTCTTAAATTTAAAAATTCTGATGAACTAGCGACATTTTTATTTGTATTATTGTGTTAATAAAGTTCAGCAAATGTCAAAACACAAAAGGTCTGCTAAGAAAAGTTGAGATTTTGTTTTTAATCATATACATGTATGTGTGTATAATCCTTTAGATGCATTTTAAGAATTTTACAACAATTGCTATATTTGATTGGGAATAAAATCTTCCTATTGTCTTAGACGTTTAGGTAATTGTCCGCTATTTATGGTGAGTAAAGCAGAAAATGTAAACACATGCTATTAACGCTAATTGTATTAATTTCGTAGGATTTATCTGTGAAATCTTATTATTGTGGTGGGTATAATGCTTAAATACAGTGTAACAAGAGAGTTGTTTGCACCGGATAAAAGGTATCTTATATCCGGTTTTTGTCTTGTTTATAAACATTACTGCAGGCTCTAATTTGGACTCTATAAAAAAATCTCTTATACCAGGGTTTCCTCTATATCAGGGTCTCTTATATCATGGTTATAGTGACATTATTTCAACAAAACAATACGGGTTTCTCTTATATCCGGGTTTGATATATTTTATATGCAGTACTTCAGGCTCTAATTTAGGATCAGTAATGACCTCTCTTATATCCGGGTTTCCTTCATATCTGGGTAATTTATATCCGGGTTATAGTGCCATTATTTCAGGAAAAAAAATCCAAGGGAGACAAATCTTAAAAAGAACTTGAAACTATCATTTAGAGTAAATTCCCTTTAGATCAAGTTATGTATATATATATATATATATATATATATATATATATATATATATATATATATATATATATATATATATATATATACAAAGGATGATGTAAACCGCAATACATACCCCGTAAAGAAGGTGGAAGAGGTCTTATTCAGCTAGAATTGTCATACAAGACAACAACTATTGGCTAACAAACATACGTAGTAAGCTAACAAAGGACTGGATGATATAATTATTTAAATAACCTGAAAACAGAAAGGAATAATATTCAATAATGAAAGAATGCAGTAAATACAAACAAGATATAAATTTGGTAGATTCTTTAGAAAAGCAAAAATAGAAGTCAAAACCAAATATTGCTGCAAAAATATGAACAAGAAAGCCAAAGATAAAGCTCTTGAACAGATGAAACAACGCTAGCAAGACAAAAACCTCTGCATGGCCAATATCCAGAACGTGCTAAAAAATCCAATGTTGATAAAGTTAACACTATGCAATGGTTACGGCATCTGGATTAAAGTCTGAGACTGAAGGTTTATTCTTGCAGCGCAAGACCAAGGTCTTTTCACTAGGATGTTTCAGGCAAATATTGGCACATAAATATGTGGATCCAAAATTCAGGTTCTGTGATAAATACCAAGAAACAATAGACCATCTAAACTCAGGATGTTCTGTACTTGCTCCAAATGAATATAAAAATTGTCACGATAGAGTGGGGCAATATTTGTATTGGACAATGTGTAAACACTATGGAAAATCTGTCAACAAACACAGTTATGAACACCGTTTACAGAAATAAAAGATGGCACCATTCTATGAAATTACACCATCTTCGCAAACTGAAAAATTGAAACAAATATGCCGGACATTATTGTTAAACCAGAAAGAAAACTAGCCTATTAATTAATATGATTGTCCAGAGGATTGTAACATAGCAAACAAGGATTTCTGAAAAACTGTCAAAATAAATGACCTGGACATTGAAATAGAAAAATTCTGAAATTGAAACTAGTATCGTGCAAGTGATAGTAGGTACACTTAGAATGATAAAAAATGGAGCAAAACGACACATTGAATGAATCCTTGGAAATCCCAGCTTAAGATATATGCCAAAAATTTGTCATGTTACACAGCCCACACACTAACTAGAATTTGTCTATGTAACTCTAGGGATGTGAGGGGAGATAGAAAAACACAAATGGATTCGGCAAAAACACATCACTACCTGCCTTAGGTCTTCTTGCAGACTTGGTAGATAGTGTGGCGACCATAACAGAAATGGAAACATGATGAAAAATGAAAAATGACAAAATAATAATAATAATAATAATAATAATAATAATAATAATAATAATACGACTCGTTAGAAGTCCTGTTTACAATACAACTCAGGAAAATCACTTTCAACTGATTACTATACTAACGAAGTAATAATAATAATAATAATAATAATAATAATAATAATAATAATAATAATAATAAAGAAGGCAGTAAATACAAACAAGATTTACAGTTAGTAGATTCTGTAGAAAAGCAAAACAGAAGCCAAGAACCAACTAGTGCGGCAAAAAATATGAAAATGAAAGCCAAAGATAAAGCTCTTGAAAAGATGAAACAGCGCTGGCAAGACAAACCTCTGCATGGCCAATATCCAGTACGTGCCAATAAATCCAATGTTGACAAAGTTAATACTCATCGATGGTTACGTGCATCTGGATTAAAGTCTGAAACTGAAGGATTTATACTTGCAGCACAAGACCAAAGTCTTTTCTACGAGAAATCCTCAGGCAAATATTATGCATAATAATATGGATCCAAATGCAGGTTTTGTGATAAACACCAAGAAACAATAGACCACCTAATCTCAGGCTGTTCTGTGCTTGCTCCAAACGAATATAAAAATCGCCACGATAGAGTTGGACAATATTTACTGACAATGTGCAAACATTATGGAAAAGTTGCAAACAAACACTGGTATGAACATCATCCAGCACCGGTTACAGAAATAGAAGATGTAACTATTCTAAGTGGATTGCACCATCTACACAGACAGAAATTGAAGCAAACAGGCCAGACATTATTGTTAAAAACCAGAAGGAGAAAACTTGTCTATTAATTGATATGGCTTGTCCAGCGGATTGTAACATAGCAATCAAGGAATTTGAAAACTGTCAAAAATATAAAGACCTGAAAAAAATGAAATAGAAAATGTGGAAATTGAAAACAAGAGTTGTGCCAGTGATAGTGGTGGGTAATTCTGGAATGATAATAAATGGAACAAAACAACACATTGAAAGAATCCCTGGAAACCCCAGCTTAAGAGACATACAAAAAATTGTCTTATTGAAGTAGAGCCCACACACTAAGGAAAACTTTATCTATGTAATGCTGAGGATGATAGGGAAGATAGAAAAACATGAAATGGAGCTATATCAACACGCCACTACCTGCCTTAGGTCTCCCCGCAGACTTGGTTGGTAGTGAGACCAAAGCAGAAATCGAAATATGTGATGAAAAATGACATAATAATAATAATTCCAACAATTACACTTCCCGTAAAATCATCAAAGATTCTTTCTTTATGCGTGATATTTAAAAAGAAATTAATTTTAAATAAATAATTTCACTCAATGGTATGTCTTTTTGAACTATTATTCTCTTAAGGAAATGTCGATTATAATTTTTTCATTTTGTTAAATCGAACAAAAATAACATTTCTATTAAAACATTTCTTGGCATGTCAAACCAGATTTTATCAGGCAAGTGACATACATAAGCATTCTACAACTGAACAAATGCCTAAACAATATTTACATATAAACTTATATTTTTTTCCGTTTGGAATTATTTTATTCTACCATTTATATTTATTTTTGTTAGAAATAGTTTAATGCGGACAAGATACTGAAAATAACAAAAATTCTGTTTGATAATTACTCCGAATTATTCTTACCCTTTGAAAAGATTCACTTTTCTTAAAAGTTGAAAATCTGTCCCTCTTTTGCTCTTCTAAAATTAAGTGTTTGCGATATATCTTTTTAAAGTTAGAACATGGTTTATATGCGTTTAAAGATCATATTGGGGTTTTTAATAATTATTACTACTGTTTACTATGGGTTGTAATTGTATTTCTGGTTAAAACATGTTTTTTATTGGATTTTACCAAGGTACGTTATCTTCTAAAAATATTTATTTTATTTTAATGGGATAAGAGATAAGATGAAGCTCTACACAAATACACACATGTTTGTACACAAACACATGTTTGTGTGGATGCGTGCATATGTCTGTGTGTGTGAGTGTGTGTGTATGTGTGTGTAGGATATATAATAGTGTCCGAAATAAAATCGGAGGTAATTAGGTAGAGTGTAATACTTTATAAACGACGCGTTTTCCCTACGTCTGTTAGTGTCGGCCTTTTCCGGTAGGACAGAATAAAATTGTGTTAAGAAAATGCATTGAGCTTTAGGATAAAAATGTTTTTGTTTTTGTCTTGAAGTAAGCCGAGACGATTGTCAACCACAGGTAAATAAAGAATGAAGAAACATTCTTTTCCGGGAGCAAGGTTAGTAAAGCAAGGGGTGAGGAATGTTGGTTACGATAGGTTCAAGCTGAGGAGAGTTGTAGTAGACATTTCTCTTGGTAGTAGAAGGCAGGTGGTTTTGATCATTGTGTTAGTGGTTATAGGTAGGAAAGCTGCGGATTCACTGTATTTACAATCAAATCTATGTAAGAAGCAAAACTTTATAAAAATGTGGAAAGAAGTGTATAATTAGTAAAATTTAAATTTGCTACGGTGACAACAATGTAGTATAAATTCATTCAGATATATTAGTGGGTGATAACAAATTAATTTATCATTATACCTGCGAATATATCTGAATCGCAGAAGGCGTATCACAGAAAAGTAAGATTATATGATTCAGCACACCCTTTGTTCTGTAAACTATCAACTATTAATATTAGGAAGTTCTTCTCTTGAAATTAATAAGTAAACATTTTCATAAAGATAACATCCCAAGTAAAATATTTGATAGTGAGTCATTAAATAATGTTTTGTATACAATATGTAATAAACAGCAGTTTCAAAAGTTATTTTAAAGTCAATTCAGTTCTGTTATCTTCCTAACAAGAAAGTTCAAACTTTCTTTGAAATCTCAAAATGTGAACAATGTATAGATGATACCTGCCTGTAATTGCAAATTCAGAGAAACTGTCCATTTGAAAGTAAATGTAGATTCATGAATGAAAGATTAGTTATTCTTGTAATAATAATATGTACAAAATTATTAGCTCCCAAAATATTCAAAGTTTCAACTGTTCATTATCTTCCTAAACAATAAAAGTTTGAAACTTTTCAGTGAATCCTAAACAGAACACGAGATTACACCTGCCTGTAATTGCAAATTCAGAGAAAACTGTCTATTTGAAAGTAAATGTAGATCTATGAATGAAAGATTAGTTATTCTTGTAATAATAATATGTACAAAATTATTAGTCTTCAAAATATTCAAAGTTTCAACTGTTCATTATCTTCCTAAACAATAAAAGTTTGAAACTTTTCAGTGAATCCTAAACAGAACACGAGATTACACCCGCCTGTAATTTCAAATTCAGAGAAAACTGTCCATTTGAAAGTAAATGTAGATCTATGAATGTGACCCATAAAGCTACCGTCTCCCCCAAAGAAAACAAGGAAAAATATAACGTGAATATCGAAATGTTTTCTAGAATTTCTGAAACATTGATGGAAAAGGCCTAACACCCCAGATAGAATGGAAATTGACAAGCACGGTACGTACTTTTAATAATTCAGTATAGATGAAATTAGGATTTTGAAGTTTCAGTATCGGAATGTACTTGAATGAACGTAATGAATTTATTAGCATGTATCTTCAACGTAGTAAATTTAAATTTCTACTAATTCTCTCCGCCTTCTATTTATTCACATAATATATTTTGCCTCTGACTTAGATTAGATTTTAAATTTGGTGAATCCGGCAGATTTTTTCTTCCTACTTACAACCGCTAACTCAATGATCAAACTACATACTTTTCACCAGCAGAAGGTACCATCTACGATTATGCTCGGCTTGACCCTATCGAACAACATTCCTCACCCCTGCATTTACTAAACTTTGCTTTCGTTACAAGAATATTTCTCCATTTCGTTTGATTGTTGACAAATGCATGACTTAATCTGTCATGTTTAAACTAAATGTAATCTGATAAATAAATAAATATCTTTTTTCTGTAAAAAATTTACACTGAACTATCTGTTGTCTGTATTTTTATATTGAAACGATATTACTAGGATCTTGTAGACATATTTAGCAATTTTCCCTCACTGTTTTTACTTCGATATATGTTCATCCGAAAGGTGTCGACCCTCATGTTAAACCATCATGGAAAACAAGAAACGAAATAATTTTGATGGTGCAAGACTTGGATAATTACACCATCACTGGGGAAAAGAAAATTACAAAGTCAGACTAGGATACTGAAAGTTTTCATTGAAAGGCTAAAGTAAAAATAAATAAATAAATAAAAAAGTTAGTCAGATAGCAGGTAACACAATAGGTATTTTATATTATGTCAACATCTATTAATCATCTCTGTATATTTTAATTATTCTGCTTAAAATTTGAACATATAACCTTTATTTTTACGTAAAGACTGCACACATCGTTAGCGTTTTTAAATTTACTGCTTTATAAAATGAATTCTCGAAGTAATTTTAGGAGACTTAACTACTTCTTCTTTAATTCTTCTGTAAGACGCTGACTGTGTCGTAGCATTTTCACATTTACAGTTTTTAAAGCATAACTTATGATTATTATACCTTTTTTCGTTCATTTTTTAAATTTCAAATGGAACGTCTATTGCCATCTTTATCTACTTAATTCCCATCCATCTCTTATCTTTTCTTCGACATTTCCCGTACCTTGTTTTTCCTCTCACCAAACCTCCTACACACCAGTGGCAGTTCTCCTTCAATTACGTGAATTGATTACAAAAAATGTTTTTATTAGTTTGAATTTATATATTTTATAAAGTCTTATATAAATGAATAAATTTCAAGTATAGTTTTACGTATTTTAGATGAAAGAACTAATAAGCTATGCGGATTTGTAACGCTTAATAACGAATGTAAGTTGTTTGCAACTTAATCCCTCATAAAAATAATAAGCAATATCCATCACTATCTACTCTCCTCCCGATTACACATACTCTGTCCTCGCACCTCAAGCGATTATTCCTGATTCTTAACTTTTCCGCGCCCTTCTGTCTCGGTGAAGTCGATAAAAACATTACAATATTGTTTGATCATCAAATAGAACATCAACTTAATCGTTGATACATTTGTTTAACATTTATAAAAACGTTAAAAGAAGACAGATATGTGCTTTCTGGACAAGATTACTAAGAGAAAATATGTTCCAAATAACGAACAAGAAATAAATGTGAAATTAATCTTAACACAAAAGCGTTTATTTAAGTTCGACAAAAAATAAGAAAATATGTTTTTTGAACATTGAAAAGGAAACATATTTAGAAGTGGAGAGTGCAATAAAATATTTTTAAAATATGTTTTAATTTGGGGTTATTAACTCTGACTTAAAATTAATATTTACTTATTGCTTTCTATTCAACATGTGTACTATTCAAAGTATGAGGAATGGAATCCAAAATGTGGCAGGAAAGAATGAGAGTATGAGAGAGGCATAAAGGGATCAACTAATGTTTCAGATTTATCCAGTGACACGGGTGTACATAAATAGCCGCGTTTTAATTGACTCAGTCACTATAATAATCGACGTGTTTTGAAACGTATATACGTGTAGCGCCATTTTGAGTTCAGTTTCTTTCGAATTTTCTCAGACGTTGCCAACAAGAAAAGGCAGTAAAAGACGTCTTCGCACACACAAAAGAAAAACGGAAAAAGGTAAGTAAATGTACTTTAATTCGTATGCTTTTGAAAATCGTCACCCAGTGATTGATTTGTTTTTTTTTTAATTTAAAGATGCTTTTACATGTTTGTGACTCTATCTGATATCGTTTGGCACCGATATTTTGTTCTTTTTGTATAAAATGTACGATTATCAGTTAAGAAAAATATACGTTAATTCTGACATAGAATCAATGATTAATATCAAACAATATATCTACATAACTATACTGCTAATATATCTGAATTGAAGAAGGCGAATGAAAAGAAAGATTATATGATTCAACCCATCCCGTTCTGTAGACTATCAACCGTTAACATTGGGAAATTCTTTCTAAATTAAAAAGGAAATATTTTCATAACAATAAACCCCAGAGCAAATCGATTAAGACCGGCTTGTCCTGTACTAATAATATGTACAAAGCATTATCTTCCAAAACAAGAAAGTTTGAAACTTTCAGTGAATCCAATACAGAGCACGAGATTATGCACTCCTGTAATTGCAAATGAAAAGAAAATGTCTTAAAGAAGGTAAATGTAGATCTGGCGAATGTGACCTTTAAAACTACAATTCCCATGAAGGAAAAAAGGAAACTATAACGTGTACATCGAAATTTTGTTGGGAATTTGAAAACAAATGTTTTATACGCACAGGGACTCCTTTAATAACGCTAAGTTAAGGTATCAGACAGGCCATTCCAGGAAATACTGGGAATTAAATGGAAGAAAGACCAAAGACACAAATAGAGTAGAAGTTGATAGGCATGCAAGTACTTCTAATAGTCTAGGTGATAAATGTAATTTATGTTGAAAAGAAGAAAATAAGATCGTAGTTTCAATCTCAGAATGTACTTCTGAATAAAATCAGGCGAATTATTAGCATGTATCCGCATCGGTAGTAAATTTAAATTTTACTAATTTTCTTCGTCTTAAATTTATTCATAATAGATGTTGCCTCTAACATAGATTAGATTTTAAATTTGGTGAATCCGGTAACTTTTTCTTCCTACTTACAACCACGAACCCAATGATCAAACCACATACCTTCCACCATGAGAATGAAATTACTACTACGATTATCCTCGACTTGCCCCTATCGTAAACAACATACATTCCTTACCCTGCATTTACTAACTGTAGCTTTCGGTACAGAAATCTTTCTCTATACTTTGCTGTTTGGGGTTGACAATGCATGACTCAAACAGACATGTTTAAATATCTACCAAATGTTATCTGAATTTACAGATCAATAAATAAATAAATATTTTTTCTGTAAAATTTACAGCACTGATTTATCTGTTTTATGTATTTTGATATTTAAATGATACTACTAGAATCATCTAGAATTACTTACAAAGTTTTCCTTTCTTAATGCTATATATATATATATATATATGTTCATTCAAAAAATGTCTTAAACAATCCTGGTAAAAATAAACGAAATAATTTTATCTAAAAACGTGATAATCACACCATCACAGGGGAAAGGAAATTAGCAAAATAAGACCTGTACATTAAAAGTTGCAGTGAAATGCTAAAGTAAATAAATAAATAACTAAATTAATAAGTTAGTTCGATGGCAGGTAACTAAATAGGTATTTTATATTATGTCAACATCTATTAATCAACTGTGTATTTTTTAATTATTTTGTTACACTGCTTAAAATTAGAAAGTATAATCTTTCTTCCAAGTAAAGACTACACCTAACCGTAACATTTTTACATGACCTGCTTTTTAAAAATGAATTCTCCATGTAATTTAAGAGACTTAACTACTTTTAATTTTTCTTGTAATACGTTGACAGTGTTTTAGTATTTTGTATTTACTTTTTAAAACATAACTTATGATTATTATACCTTTTTCCTTATTTTCAAAATTTCAAATGCAACGTCTATTGTCATCTTCTATCTACTTAATTCCCATCCATCTCTTATCTTTTCTTCGACATCTCCTGTACCTTGTCTTTCCCTCTCACTCTAACCCCATACGCACAGTGGCGGTTCTACACTGGAATGACGTGAAATGATTATAAAAATGTTTGTATTAATAAGAACTTATATATTTTTAGAAAGTGTTATATGTGAAAAAATTTCAATAATATTTGAAATATTTGTGATGAAAAGTAATAAGCTATGCAGATTTGTAACACTTAATAACGAATGTAAAATGTGTGCAACTTTTACTCTCATAAAATTATTAGGTGCAACATTCATCGTCCTCTACTATCTTCCTGATTCTAACTCTTCCACACACACTTTGGTTTCAGAAGCTGATAAAAACATTAGAAAATTGTTGGATCGTCAAAATAGAACATCAACTTAATCAACATATATTTTGTTTAACATTTATAAAAACATTAAAAGAAGACAAATATGCTTTCTGACATGATTAGTAAGAGTAGTATTAATATGTTCCAAATAACGAACAAGAAATAAATGTGAAATTAATCTTAACACAAAGAACGCGTTTATTTAAGTTCGACAAAAAAATAAGAAAATATATTTTTGAACATTTAAAAGGCAATATATTTATATGGAGAGTGCCACAAGACACTTTTAAAAATATGTTTTAATTTAAAATTAACACTTTCTTAAAAACAATATTTACTTATTGCTAATTTTTGTCATTGTGTACTATTCAAAGGATGAAAATGGCAGGGGCGAAATGAGTGTAATAAATATAGGCATAAAGGCATCCACGAAGCGGAAGTTCATGTCTCAGGTTTATCCAGTGACATGGTTGTATATAAATAGACGCGTTTTAATTGACTCAGTCAGTATCATAAACGACGTGTTTTGAAACGTATATACGTGTGGCGCCATTTTGAGTACAGTTTCTTTTGAATTTTCTCAGACGTTGCAAAGAAAAAAGGCAGTAAAAGACGTCTTCACACCCACACACACACACAAAGGAAAACCGAAAAAGGTAAGTAAAATATACTTTAATTGTATACTTTTTAAAATCGTCACCTGTGTGATTGATTTTTTTTATAATTTAACGAACGGCTTACATAAGCAAAATGCAATTGCTAGTTGTCGTGCTGTCCTTACTTGATGTGAAGTGATGAAAAATGTAGAGATCAATTTAAATGTTTTCTCGGGTCTGCTTGTGAGTCGAATGCACAACGTTTAGAATCCAGGCGATAAAATCTCTTCAAAATTCTAACTTTCTGTAAACTATTCATTTTCTTTGCACCTCTATCT
>JBBBDQ010017574.1:0-12899 GCA_037127315.1 Ascarosepion bandense | reverse complement strand
GTAAGCAAAGACAAATTAGTTTTTTTAATATTTAACCCCAGTTTAAAATGAGCACTGATCTATTCTGGAAAAAAGCAAAGAAAAAATGCTATGAGAATCCACCCCTTTATTAGAGTTTTACCTAATTGAAATAGAAACATTTTCAAAAATATTTGAAAAAATTAAAAAATATGCAATACAGACCACCATGTGCCTGTACTAAGAGTCTCATAAATCAGAATGGTTTGGACTGACTTTCTGTTTCAATAAACAAAATAATATTTAGCAATGTCAAATCTAGTAAAATACAAACTTCTCTTTACCTCAGAAGCAATAACAAATTATATATATATATATATATATATATATATATATATATATGGCTATGTTTTTTATGTTGGAGGTAGGACTAGGATTAATCTCGCACAAAGCAAGGTGGGTTCTGCCTGACAAAGGATTTGTCATAATGGTTTGAGGCTTGATGCTCTTTCTGACACCCAATTCAGACATGCAGTTCAACTAAAACCTTAGTGTTTTTATTGAGACACCATCTTAGAAAGGTAGGCATTCAAAGCTTGAGACCCCATCCTAACCATATATGTTTGTGTATTTGACAGGTCTTGTTTTTTCATACTGTGGGGTGACATGCCACCCTTCTCATTAGCAGTAAAGTTAGTGGGAGAGCTGTTTAGACACCAACCACCCGTCCATGTGGCAGGTTGTACTGGGTTACATGTTACCAATAGTAGGTTTAAGCCTGACCCGACCCCAAGTATATATGTGTATTGCAGAAAGTGCAGATTTACAACAGGAATATTTCTCATGTATGTATGATAACATTTACAAAAACAAGATGAATCTGTGCTATAAATATTGAATAGTAGCAACAAGAAAAATTAAGACACTAATGAAAATAATTAGTCATTTTTTGTGTACAAGCTCCAATTTGTATCTGTGGTAAGCTCAGCTGAGCATGTATATAAGACATTAACTAAAAATATGTTTATGATGTTGTAAGATCATATAAGTATACAGCTTAGCGATTCTAGAAGTAAAAATTATCAGTAACACCGAGGCTAATCAGTCAAAAATACAAGTGGTGAAGTTAATAAAACAAATATCACTGCAATGGGCTGGCCATATTGTTGTAAAGATGAATACTTCAAAGATTGCCTGATTAGAGAATTGGTCTCAGGCCAAAATGAAGAGATACAAGGGATTTTTTTGACCCTTATATCCTGTGGATCCAACTACCATCAGTCAAGAACAGAAATAACTGATAGAGTGACAGTGAGGCACGAGATCTATCAGATTTTCTCCTTGACTTAATTTGCAGAAAAAGATGTGAAAGGCCAGAGACTGCTAACTCCCTCTCCTGCAATTAATGTGAAACAGTATGCCTTTTTCTAGATAGGCCTTACTGAGAGCCAGCAATGAACATTGAAATCTTGCCCAAATCTTTGTATGCAGTTGCCTACAATTATATAACAAGGTTGTTTCATTAAAGCTTACATCACAAACCTAAATGGAAACTCTTGACTACACATAATACACCGAAAGTTTCTATTGGTATCTAATTTTCCAATTATATAATACATATAACCAAACAATTTCAAATATGTTTACATCAAATTAATGTCTTCAGGAAAATTAACATCTTTTTAAGGAAAAAAATAAGATTTCGGAAAAATTCAATTTTGGCAATCAAGTCTCCTCAAGAGCGGATGTAATCTCCATGAAAGGGTATAAATGAACATTTAATTTCATTATAAATCCACACACACAACTGCATGTATATAAACATACACGTGTTTATGTACTGATATATGTACATGTTTGTATATTTATATAAAACCATTTGTGTATGCATACAAAGTTCTCTAATATATACATATGCAAATATGTACAACAAAGGAAAATTTTGACACGTAACTTGTTTCACTTTCACAGTATTGAATGTTCAAAAGAAAAAGAAAAAAAAAGGTGCTTAATAGTCATAATGCCAAATTAAAAGGCATTTGCAGATTTTAGCTGCTAGAAAGTGCCAATGAAATTACCAGACATTCAAAATTGAACTTTGTGAGCAAATCAGTGAAAAACTGGATAAAGTCTTCAGTTGGCCAGGTACGTTCACTCACTCCCACAGGATTTCCAACTGATGGAAAATTCATTATATAATCAGTAGATTCAATTGATTAACAGTTGCAAGCTTCACACACCTGACGTACGTACTAGTAACTTGCCTGTGGCAAACAAAAATTTTATGCATTCTGACTGGTTTCATCAAAAAATAAAATAATATAATAATATTTTGATAGGTATTAAGTATATATATTTAGAAAGTTAGAGATTAAATGATTGAAGTCTTTATCAGGCTTTATGTAAAAGAAAAAATGACTAGGAAATGCACACACACACATATATATATATATATGGCCACATTTCAAATTATCAATTTCAAGACATATCAAATCTAAGATTGTGGTTTTCAATTTCTTTTTTTAATAATGGTATTAAGTTCAAATAATGGGCAAGTAAAAGCTGCTATTTAAGAAAGAATTCAAAAGAAACCAGTCAGAACATAAATTATGTAACAGTTTTCTGAAATATACAAAAATATATGAAAAGCCAAACTTTAGAAGTTGAAGTATTCATTCACATTAAAATGTTAGTTTTGTGTATACATTCAATGTGATTCTTTATAAAGAATAAATTTTGCCTGCAATTTATTAAAAAACCAAAAAACAAAAAATGAATTGTAAAAAGGAAAAACATTAATTTGTAATTTTAATGGAAGTTGAAAAGAATGTCTGGATGTTAAGTGTTTTTGAATCCAAAGTAATGTGAACTTTGAAATTCAAAAAAAAAAAAAAAAAAACAAAAACCTTCATTTGTTATAAAGGACTGAAAAGAAACTATAAACTCAAACAGGATATTGATCTATTGAGACGGATTTATTTAGGATACTGGCATCCTAATATGGATTCATTTAGTTACAAATTTTCAATAGAGAGACATTATTCACAAAGGTGGTTGTTAAATATGACTTGCCTCTCCTCATAATCGTTTGTTTTTCTTTTTAATCTTTGGCAGATTTATATCACAAAGAGGTAAGTGAAGAAAGAAGAAATTGTTTTGAACAATATTAAAAAAACAAAACACAACAAAAAAAAAAGAACTTTCTGAATTTTTGTGCCTATTTATAGTTCCCTGCTATCAGAATAAAGAACTGGTATAAGGAGACTGATAGGTACGGCAAAATAACATGAAAATGTACGTGTAAATTTACATATGTTAACAAAAAATACACAAGTTCCACATGAAGACCCATTCATAAGTTAGGTATGTGTAAGATTTTGTGGATTTAAAAAAAGGAAACTTAAAAACTTTACATTTTTATTAACATACTTATAACTAACAAATATTTGAAAAATTTAAGTTTGTCTGCCTCAAAAAAGAAAGTGGTTAAAATAAACCCAGCAAAGTTTGTATGTATTTATATACACCCTGAAAAGAAAATAGTGTATACATAAATACATTTTTGGTGCATTGACTGTACATATATGTATAAATATGAATGTGTGTTTTTGATGTATACATATATATACGTGTCATTATATATGTATCTATGTACGTATTTCTCTTGCACATACATAAGTACACAGATAAATGCATACGTGTAGATATCCCAGTTATAGGGCAAGGAAAACAGTTCTGGTTCACAAAAGATGACTGGTGTTAAAAGGGGTTAGTGTGCGTATTGCTATGTGGCAACGTATTCTATAAATGGATATGCAGGAAATTAAGCATAATGTTATTTTATTTTACTTTTTTTTTGGTACTTATTTCTCTCTTTTTTGCCTATTCAGTGACTTTTTCCCAAAAAAAAAAAAAAAAAAAAAAAATTATGAAATGTTTAAAAGTATCTAAATAATGGCATTTTTGAATATCTGATAATAAAAAAAATCTGAATTTTTTAAAATAAACAGCCTAAAGTATTTATATTTGGTAAATTGGTAATATGGATACTTTCCTGAGAATAATTTGTGTTTGTGTTTATAGGTTTTTTTTTTTTATTTCTTTATTGGGGGTCTACCTTTTTCTTACAGCTGAAAACAACTGAACAGATATTCTTTTGAATTGTTTTAATGATTTCTTTTCTCTTGTATAAATGAAAACAAAATTATATATATATATGTGATATGCAATGAAGATTTTGGTTTTCATGAAAATGAATTAATTGTGCTTCTCTTAAAATTAGTACTCATATTTGATGATATTCTTTAAATGGCAAAATCATATTGCTTAATGATGCATAGATGTAAGACCAGTCAGGACCCAAATGAAGAAAGTTATGTATTGTATAGTTGAGATAAATGCGTTCGACATTCTTTTTTTTTTCATTTAAGGCTAATTCATAATTATTTGGGAGTATCGATGTAATTTTTTTAACTAACATACGAAAATTAATTGCAAATTAAGATCAAATGTAAAAAATACACTTATTGTGACTATGAAGAAGGACATTTTTTTGTCTTTTTTGCTCATATATATATATATATATAGCAAAAGTTATCTTACTGATGTCACAAATGTGTTATACATTAAACCTCACCATAGAGCAGTAGTTAGAAGTTAGAAGTCTTGCAGAATATGAATTCTGCAATGTGATTTTTACTACTGTTGACTATTACATATTTTCAAAACTTTAGAAGTTCCTATAAACTAGTCTAGCATATACAGATAACCTCCTTTAAGTTAATATTTAAAAATGAGTGTATAACTCCTGCCAAAAATGGCAGCAAAATATTGGAGTGGGTTATTCGCTGTTTTCTCAGATTATTCCTCTTGTTTGTAACAGGAGTGTGTGTGTGTGTGTGTGTGTATATATATATATATATATGTGTGTGTGTCATCTGCAGATAAATCTATTTTCTTACTATATCACACAGCTCATCAGTATGGTTAGACATCCGATTGCTTTTTACCCAGGATCAAAACCTGACCAAATTGACGTTGTCGGCAATTCTACCTCTGAGCTATGGGCACTGCAGAAGGAGGCAGAGTTTAGCGTGTATATTATCATTATACACACCCATATATATATATATATATATATATACGCACACACACAAACAAACAATAGCTGTCAGTAAAGAGAATGAACTGAGCTGATGTTACCTTGTTATTGTCTCTCTAATGAACTGAGTCAATGTTTCTTGCCGTTGTCTCACTCTCACTATCTTCATGAGCAGGATAATAGCAAAATATATCTATCTCAAACAAAGACACAAATCTTTATAATAAGATAGTTATCAGTAGAGTTACTTTAGAGATTAAAAAAAGAAAAAAATAGGTAGCCTGAATTTTATTTATTCATGACATAGGCAAATTACACTATTCATAGTGGAGACTAAATTTTCATGATTTTTATTCCAATTTTGTTGACTTACAAAATTGTTTAGTCAATCATAATTTTATTTGTAAGATCTGTACATCTCCTTATTTCCTTATCCATGAATATTCCCTTTATTCTCAAGGGCCAGTCTATAAACTGTGTTGAATACTTCTACTTGTATAGGATTCTATAATTTCAAAATCTGATTGTTATGTTTGCATTTCTTTATGTATAGTAATAGTTGAAGCACATCTCTCCATGTTCTTGGTGACAACAGATTCTTCCCCAGATACTTCTCCCATTATTCTCTGTACTTGTTCACTAATTTACATACAATACTACACTGATATTTACTAAAGGCTTCAAGGAATAGTAAGTTATGGAGAGCCATGAAGAGACACAGCAAACAGAACAAGCAGTAGCCTTATATTTGAAACCGAGTACTGCCTTACTATATACCTCTAATTTATTTTTTTTTTTAAACATCATCTCACCCTCGCCAAGGCATTTTTACTGCCAATGTTGCACAGGGGGTTACATAGGAGGAAACTGATGAGAAAAGAGGGTTAGTTTTAGGAAATGAAGAGAGTAATAGACGGATGAGGATACCGAGGATGGGGTGGATAGAGTGGGAAACAGAACTTTGAGAGAATGGATTTGAGTTAGTGTGGTAGATGTCTATTGACTATTAAATTCCTGGAGATTGTAGCTGTCAGGGAAGTGCATATGAAAGGGAATTCCACAGGTGGAAGTGCATGAAAAGAAGCTGTTAGAGAGAAATTGCGGCTTCATTTTTATCGGTTTCACCTGTAAAAGGGTGGGACCTAGTTGCTAATCTAGTAGCTCGTATATGTTTTTGTAACTCAGAATGAACAGATGCTGAGAATCTAGTGACCATCTGTGAGCTCATCATTTTATGCAATAAACGTGGATGTTTTTAAATGGAAATATAAAGTGTTTCTCTCATGACGGGTTTTACGGGGCTTTGTGCTTTATGTATTTTGCAATGAATAGACCAACAAAATGTCTCTTCATGGTAATCACAGAAAGCATTATAGATTTATTTCATTTAAAAGAAATGTTGTCATATCTGATGCCAAGTAAATGCTTTAGAAAATGGGTGACTGAAGATAATTTAACATAAAGTAATTGCCTGTAATTTAGAAGATAATTTTCATCATTCTTTATATTTTTTTATGACACTCTGGCCAGGCTGATTAACAACATATTTTTTTTTTAATCATATCACCCCGAGCAAGGCGGCAATGCCACTGATGTGTAGGGGGCTACATAGGAGTGAAAGAAAACTGGAACCGCAGTCTAAACAGGAAACAAGGGATGAGCATCTTCACCTGTTCAATGGACATGGGTGGAGGTAAACTGGGCGATAGTTTAGTCTATCTACTCCAATTGAAAAAATAAAAGAAAAGAGTGAGAAGATTGGAAAGAAAACCGGAAACCGCATCCTAAACAGGAAACAAGGGATGAGCCTCTTCACCTGTTCAATAGATGTGTATAGAGTGTGAACCGGTTGTAAACTAGTACTAAGTTATGATAAAAATTGAGAATTAACTTCTGTTAAAAACTAGTAATTATTATTGAAAGAAATTCTGATAAAATCTGGACAGAACTTTTTTTTAAATATAAAAAAATTATTTCCTATTTTCATTTTTTTTTTTTTTGCACCTTGGCCGGCAGTGCTTAACGTAAATGTTAATCAATGTTCCGTATAAAATGCTAATCACACTAATTAAAAAAAAAAAAAAAATCTGATCAACAGCACATTAAAACAGCCCTCCATAAAAAATCCAACCAGCACTCATTAAAAATACTAATCAATGCTCTATTAAAAAAAAATGTTAATGTGTTATAAAAAAAAAAAAAAAAAAAAAAAAAATTGTCATCTATACAGAGATTATATAATAAAATTCAGTTGGAATTGTATTTTCGTTTCCACCGTTGTGGAAAGCCTTTTCAAATAAAGTTTTATTTCTAAACCCAGGTAATCTCCAAAGAGCCTTCAATAAGTAACTTTGGTTTTTACTATCAGACTTATGAGAATAAGGCAAGGTAGGATATAATTCTACCACATACAGACCCTAACCCTCCCAAACCATGATCCTTTCAAGAATGAAGTTAGGTGCCTACCTGTGTAAAATGGCATGTTGTGCCTTGATCTGTTCTCCCAGGGTCAGTCATTAAAACAAAACACCCCTAAACAGAAAAGAAAAAAAAAATAAGCACAAAAACTGCCTTTTCATCATCATCAATTTTTACATTCCTTAAATATTAAAAAGCCCAAAAATAAAAGGCTTTCATCTTTTATATTTCAAGCTATTTGCATATACTATGAAGAAGGAAAAAGAATCACTAAACAAAAAAAAAAAAAAAAAAAAAAAAATGCTACTCTTAGTCTTTCATTTTGCTGAAAATTGAAATCTTCAAGAATTTTATTTCAGTCACCAGTTTGTAAATTATTTTCAAATTCTTCCACCTTGCTGGCAAGCTTGGGAAGCTAAGTATTTTTGTTGTTTTTTTTTTTTTGTTTTACACAAACTAGTTGGTTGTTTATTTAAGGTTTATTCCCTTTTTGTGTTTAGGACTGGCTCCTATGCAAAGGAACTCTCTTTACAAATACACTTTTTGTTGACAGTCACCAATGGATGAGTTTGGTTTTACTTGAATTTTGGAAGCATATCAAATCGTTATGTGATGTTTTTTTTTTTTTCTGACCATATCTTGTGTTGTAATCTTCATTCACTGGTTTGTAAAAGAAAGATAATTAAGACTTAAGCAATGTATAACAAGACTTAAACTTTCCAGGGTGCTGTGGTGGGAAAAGCTTCAGCCATTCCCACTCTGTGCAGGAAAACAGTGCAAAAGATGACTAAATTTGTCTTCTTGGCCTCAAACTGTGTCAGTGCAATTGGAACTGAACTCAGATTTGTCTAAAATAATAGTTATCAAAATAAATCAGAAACTATTTCCTCTTCACATCAAGACATTAGCTTAAAAATTTGAATGCAAGTCTTATACGTGGAAAAGGTCTATTTTATTACAGAAAACAAGCAAACACAAAAATAAGTACTTAAAAATATACAATTGAATAAAAAAGGTAGAAAACGTGTTTACACTAGACAAAGACTTTAAAAATTATATTTTATTGGAATTCAACATAAAGTAATTGCCTGTAATTTAGAAGATTGAAAGGATTAGATAAAAATACGAAAGAGTGGGAAATCTTTAAAAGTTAACTGTTGACTTGGCCTTTCCACTTTTAACCTATGTGGACTTTCTTTTGTACCATGCTTGTAAATTTTACTTTATATGTGTAATGTATCCTAGTGGGATAACTATTGGATAGGTAAAATCCAAAAACTGGTATTCTTTAAAATTACTTTTCAACAAACACAAAAACAATAATGATGAGGTGGGCAGAATTAACTTTACAGATATGCTCAATGCTGGTTCCCTGTCAAGTTTTGTAAGACCGTTACACAGATTTACAGATCTTTTTAATATTTTCAGAGAAATAACTTTCATATTGTTCTCTAATTAGCCTTTAATTCAACTTCAGTCAATGAAAGACAAAAGTCGAAGCACAGAAATTCTGCTATTCCATGTAAAATATAGAATGAGATTCACATTGTAATATATTATGCATATTTTCAAGACACAGGTTAATTATGATTGCACATGGTACCTTGAGGTGTAGTGGCTAATTAGGAGAAATTGGTTTAAAGTTAACCCTGATAATAATGTTTTTCAAGAAATGTTTCTGTACTCTGATTCCTTTTATAAACAATTAATATGCATTTATTGTTATGGTTGCTTCTGTTGGCTATTTATAGCCAGAACATATTTAGGATTGTAGAGTGTTACTTTACAGGACTCCATGTTTGCAAGTGGTCACCCATGTAGATACTGACCAATTTTGATGCTGCTTAACTTTGGCAGTTGATCAAAAAGCATTGTTTTTTGTTTTTTTTACTGAAAAGGGATTTAATATAAAGAAATGTTTTGTTTTTACTTTTAAGTATTATATATCTTTACATTTTATAACTTCTAAAGAGCTAATCAGATATAAAACAGGTATTAATTAGTCCATACAGGAAGTAGTTAAGTTGGTGTAGTTTCTTTGCAAAATCAAATACAAAACCATTGCAAAGAAAAAACATGTTACTTGGATTTCACGCTTTAAAAAGGTAAGATTTATTTTTTAATTCTTTCAAATTAAAAAAAAAAAGAAAAAAAAGAAGAATCTGTTCAGTTGTTTTAATTTTAATTTATCTAAGTAGCAAAATTGTATCAAATCTCAGGTCATGTTTGCTTCTTGATGTTGTTTGTTTTTCATCTTTTGGAAATAAATTTTCCAGTAATTCATAAAAGTAGTAGAAATATACAAGAAAGAAAACCCCAAAAACAAAGTGAGATGTGATTATTTTGACCACCATAAAAAGTGCATTGCCTCAAAACACTGGATAGTATACATTATTTTAATATTAAAATATATTAGTGCACATATTTAATTATACTAGTAATGGATATATTGTATAGTAGCTAATAATCCTATTCAGTATTTATCAATTATGCAATATTAATGTTATATTGATACATATCCTTAGTTTTAAGAAATTAAAAATAAATTCCAAATTATCTTATTTATCAATTATATAATATTATTATTATAATTAATTATATATCATAAAGTTTTAAAAATTGTAAAATAGAATTAAATTATCAATAATAAAATCAAAGAATAAAAAGAAAATTAATTAATGAAAAACAACATTTTTCATCTAAAATTCACTAAAAGGCATGAAAACTTTCATTTAGTTAAATTTTCTTTAATTTAAATGTTTCTTACAAGTTATTTTGTGAATTATTCTAAAGTGTGCTAAGTATTACACAAGTCATTATACACTCAAAATGTTTGTTATTCTACTATTAAAGAATAAAGTGAATTTAAATTTATTTTTCTATGAATTTGTTGTATTTTAAAATGTTATTTGTTTCTTCAAAGTACATTCTCATTTTTTTCTTGCTATTTCAAACGGGTCAGTCTCAAATTACCTTTTAATATAAATAAAATGTTATTTTCATATTTTGAATAAATGATTTGATACTGGAGTTGAAATGAATATTTCATATTTGAATCTAACATTCCTGAAATATTTTAAGTTTATTTGTTAATAGAAATGAAAAAAAAATAGTTCTTTGTATGAAAAGTATGTGATTTAAAAAAAAAAAAAATTGTTATTGGTTATTGGTGCAGATAATCAGTTTCTGTCAACTGGGTTCTTTGACCAAATAAGAATGATAAACACTTCCTTCACTGAGTTATGGTTTATATGCTAATGTGGTCAGGTATTGGTGGTCAGAAAATTTCTGATAACAAGTCTTCACTTTCAAATTCTTGCATGCTTTGTGGAACATGTAAACAATGTATATGTCAAAGTGCCTGCATTGGTACAGTAGATTAATCAACCTACTTACTACCAGGATGTGTGTTGTGGTACAGTGGATATCAAGCTCAGTGACAAATTGGGAAGCAGAGTTCAAATTCCAGTTCCAGATTGTGCATTCCTGTAAATATATGGAAGGTATTAATCCATCTCTTCCTCTCAGTTATGGGTTAAATAACAGATTAGGTTCTATGGCAACCCATTTGCAGCCAGTCTATCGCAGAATATAATGGCAACCTACTGGGGATAATCTTTTTGCTTGATCAGTCATGTCTCTTTTGAGACATGATTGCCTGGCTGTGTATGTATATGACATATTATTTTTGCAAATAAACTGCAATTTTGAAATTGAGGTTACAATCATGAACTTTCTGTGAGGCATAACAGAGATAAAGGTGCCTCTGTAACTCTCTTCCTTTCTGCAGCAACACTGCATATCATCTCTTTGAGAAAATAAAGCATAGAAGGGGCTAGAGACAAGAAAGGTGTGGCTATATAAAGGGATGATAGAGAAAAATGTGGGTATCTAGAAGTGATGAGAGATAAATGGCCAAGCTGCAGTAAAGATGATATCTTGTATGATTTACAATTACAAATAATTGTTATTTAACCTTTTGCTAGAACCCGTCACTCTGATCTTCAGTTAAGACATAGCATAAATAAAGTAAAGACTTTTGAGATTTTTACTGTAAAATTAAGCATACTCCATTGCACTGGAAAGTTGTGAAATTTAGATTACAGGGATTTGGCAGTTTTGCCTTTATCTAAACATGCATGTGGGGATAACATTAAATAGATTATGAAGAGATAAATAAACACTGAAATCTATAACAAAAACTGTCAATATTTCAGTAAAATTGAAGAATAAATATGTAGTTGTGAAGTATTTATCATAAAATTATTACAGTAATAAATTAAATACAAAACTCAAGAGTAAAACCACTTGAAAATAATACTTCTTTTGCCATTGAATTAGTTGTATTATTTTTCTGTTACTCTGTACTCATGATTTGCTGACAAGATGGCTAGCAGTGAAGTGGCTTCTCAGCAGGGTAAATAGAAATTTACGTTGTCTTGATTTGTACAAGTTCATAGTAAGTGTATAAGATAATTAACAAACCATGAATTAATGTTGGGACATTTTAAAATCATTTATATTAAGATTAATTTTTGAAAATGTCTGTAATTTCCTGGAAAAAAAAAAAATTGTAATTTTTTAGACATATTTGATTATGTTATGATTATTTTTATGTTAACTAAATTCTTATGTAATAGTCTAAATAAATATTGCAAAGCATTCAGTTAGACTAAAATTTCTCCTAGAGGAATCTATATATATTAATATAAGACAAATTGTGTCTAAATTAAAAAAAAAATGAACAAAAAAATAAACAAAAAAAACAAACATTTGCTTAATATTTAAGCATTTTCAAATATAGATATCTATAGATCAAAAACATTTCTTTTTAAATAAAAATTAAAAAATTTTTTTCTATATGCCAATCAAGAATTGAAACAGTTTTGAATCTAAATAGTTCATTTCACGTTTACTAACACTTTCAAAATATAATTTTTTCTCTTGTACAAAATACGAAATTATGTTTTAGATAAATCTAGATGATTCCATCTGTATGTATGTATTATTATATATATTAAGTGTATACAGTATTGTAAAACTGTTTTATGGATTTGCTGACCCAGTTTTTATGTTCAGCTCAAATGGTTGTTCAAATAAAATTATAATGTACATAATTCTAAAATAAATTGGGTTTCAGTTTTGCCTAGAATGGTGAAAATCTTTATGTGTGACTATGAATGACAATAGTAATATCTTATTTACCAATGAGGGCATACAATTTTTTAAATAAAAAAAAAAAAAAAAGAAAAGTTATCTTATACACATTAAATTTAACTTGTAAGAACATTGTATAGCAAAATTTACCATTATCAGAAGAAAAAAACAAACAAAAAACAACAATGATAATCAAAACAGAAATTGCAATTTTTTTTTTTTTTAAGACAGGAAATAATATCTGACTCTTGGTTTAAAATTTTAC
>JBBBDQ010017573.1:0-23092 GCA_037127315.1 Ascarosepion bandense | reverse complement strand
TAGAACCCAATCTGTCCTGTTATTTAACCCATGACTAGAAGGACTAGATGGATTAATACCTTTCCTAAGGGTATTTGTGATGCAAGTGACACACTGAATTGACTGGAATTTGAACTCGGCTCCCTGATTTCTTGTTCGAGCCGATATCCAATGCATCACAACACACATCCTGACTTCCTTTCCTTATACTGCTAAAAATGTTGACCGCTCCCTTATACCTCTGGCATAGGAACACACAATTGTTGCTCTCAGGCCAAATGCCTGAAATGACCTTTTCAGCTCCTGAGGATTGTCACACTATAGTTTTTCTCTGCTACTAGACACTGGCTTTAGTTAACGGCCGCTAGCAATGTGCCAGAAAAGTTTTCACAGGGCTTCATTTATATGTGAAATAAATGTTTTTACATATGTGGCATTTCATCAGTCCTTTCAAACACACTATATATGGATTAACAAATGGTCATACATGGAGAGTTTTTTCTTCATGTGCTCAATTTGAAAATGTAGCTGTTGCTTCTGAAGAGTTTACATTTTGGGGTTTTGAAGTACCCGAGTTTTTATTTTTGAATGTTTGTAGGTTGGTTTCAGGCTTTTTAATTCTTTCATCAGTTCCCTCATCTCTTTGAGTAGTTTTGTGATGTCTTACATTTTAATGTTATTTTCTGTTTCTTTTATTATTTTCGAAGATTTTTTTTTTTTTGCTTCTGTGTATTTTGTGGTTTCTACCATTTGTCTGCCTCCAGGTAGGTTACATTTTTTTGTGTATTTCAAACAAATTATTTCTTTTTCTTTCTTCCATGTTTCACAGTTTCTGGAATTGACATGATGGTTTCCCTGGCAATTGATGCATTTATATTTTTTTTTGGCAGTCTATATGCATGTCTGATTCTTCACATTTTCCTGTATACTGATAGACGTGTACAACGGCCCTGATGGTGCCCATATCTTTGGCATTTATAACATCTCTAGGGGTTGGAATGTACTGCTCTATTTTTTCTGTATTGTATCCAATTTTTGAGTTCCTTTGTTGTGGTGGGTGTATTGAAGGTCATGATGTAGGTATTTGTTTCTTTTATTTTTTCCTTCAATTTTAATTGTGATTATTTTTACTTCTGTTACTCCCTAGCTTTTCAATTCTTTTTATTTCTTCTATTGAACAGAGTTTATTCTCTACTGTGTATCACACCTTTAAAAACATTTTAACCTTTTATGAGGGTAGGCTTTAACCTTCACATTGTGAAGGTTTTCATTTTTAGTAGGGAATTTGCATATTTTGGGTTTTCTATTTCAACAAGCATTGTTCCATTTCTCAGTTTTTTTTAACTGTTTTTGGGTGATTACCTTTTGAATAAGGAAAGGTGACAGTGTACTTAGAAGGAGTTTTTTCAACTAATTCTAATACGATAAATTGGGGAAATAATTCTTTATTATTGTTTTCATCCCTAGAGTCTAAATCCTTATGTAGTTGCCAGGTGGCGAAACCCATTTGCCCTGGCATACATGAAATAGTATATAGGAAAGGTCTTGAGCAACTGTATGTCTTCAGTTTCACTGGCCAAATCCAGAAGCAGTTCAGGTGGTATACAGTTGTGTCAATCTTTTCTTCCCACACCAATTGACTCGAAGCCACTGCTTTCCATCTCATTTTTTGGGGTATGGTGTTAGTATATGGTTTGGGACTGGGAAAGTCAATTGTAGTTGTTTTGAGGTGGGTTAGATGTGAGGAGGCATGACATGACTAGCCAAATGATTGGATTGGGCCTCTCCGACCTCCTGTCTAGCCCAAGTAAGGTCCAAAGTGGTGTGTTGCAGAGTCATGACTTGCTCAATCACTGGGATCCCATCCCCAGACATAATGAGTCGCCGCCAACAGGTGGCCCCATTGAAGAGACTTACCCTCTGCAGGGTGCAGTTGACATTTTCTAAAGCCCTACCAACTGGTCTTTGGACATATTGTATGAGCAAATCATTCCCGAATTATGAACTTTTATAAGATTAAAAAAATATTTTTTTAACTGAAATTTATAGTTCTTATGCATCAAAGCTAAATGAAAATTTCTAGTTTGTGACACAAAATTTAAACAAAACAAAAAGAAATTGTCCAATATTTTCTCTTTCAGATTTACAAATACTGTCACATGATTCTTCTAACTAAAGTGGCTTAGGAGAGAATTCTACCACCAACACTGCCGATCACGATGACATGCATCAGGATTTATAACATGCACTTTTATCTCTTCACAAAAGAGTTGTGTATGCAAAAGAATAATCAACTAAGCATCCACCAATGAGAATCACATCTTCATAAAACTAAATTTGTTTCTTTGTTTTGTTATATTGTTTAAGGGGAAAAAAAAAAAAAAAAAAGCTGGGAGTTATCTGCAATATTTTTTACTTAACATCACTCAGGTGGGTGTAAAAATACTGACACCTTGATTATAACCCCAAAAAGAAAAGAAATATATAAAACAATAAACAAAAAAAAAGCTAATGTAAAATATTTACTGAATGAAACAAAACTTAAGAGAACCATGTGATTAGAAAAAAATTGGATGTGAAAAAAAATGTTTCTTTTTGTAATTTTAAATGCTGTATTCCTCATGAAAATATTTTCTTATGTCTTTCATTTTATTCCAAATTCTTTTAAACTCCAAAAAATTTGAAAAAGAAAAAATCCTCATTTTTATATTTCTTAAAGATTTATTTTATGCAAATATTCATCCTGTTTCTTTTTCAAACCTTTCCCCTTAGTGTATTCATCACATCAGCTTAACTGATAATTTCAGTTTTCTCTAAATTTCTCACTAATTGATAATACGTATTTTTAAATCCTTACTAAAAAAAAAAAAAAAAAAAAAAGGATCAACTTCCAGGTTTGAGATTTACAACAAAATGGACAATGTATTTGCTCAGTTGAAAGTCTGCTTTAAAAGTTCAACTGCAACCATTCCTCAAAGGAGATGTTTTAATTGTATAAAACTATAATGAAAATGAAACCTTTGTTTCATATTATTGCAGAAATTAAATGTTTTTCACACCAAAAAAAAAAAAAAAAACAAACATCTACTTGGAGGAAGAAATCCCTATTTTTATGGTAAGACTGAATGCCATTAAAATATGTCTTTGCGAGTTTGTTTAGAAAAATGTCACTTGATAGCATATGGATAAAAATAATAGCTGATCTTTTAATTTAACCAACCTCATATTTCTGCTTTTAAATATGTATATCCTGGCAATACATGTTCTTCACTGGTTCTGTTGGTTATTTCCACAATTTATTATTGACTGATATGATTGTGAGTATTATCTTTTCATATTCTTCCCATGTGACTCATTTTCAGGAAACAATGTTTATCTTCAGTTAATGCAGTAATTATGAAGGTGAAACGTTCATTGATTCCACTATTGTAACTTTAGGATTCACTTTTGGGAAGTAAAAGAACAAAAATAATGGTGAATTTCAAATGTTAAAATGAAGCAAATTTAAAAAAAAAATGCCTTTAAAAGTCAGTTTTGTGTGCTGCTTATTCAAATGCATACAAACATAAAAATATCCAGTTTTTTGTTCTTTCTAAAATGAGTGAAATATTAAGAATTTAAATGCAGGCAAAATATTCCATGTAACTAATAATATTGCTCCATATTCAACAAAAAAGAAAAAGAAAGGTGCTATCACATAAAATATTATGGGTCCAACCCAACTGTTTAACCATTAGTGCCCAGAGAGGTGATTATTCCTGAAATTAAGGAATGCTTCAGGGCTGACCAGGTATGAGATAAAAATTCATCAATGAAAACAGAACTCAAATGAAATGGTTTTAAACAATACTCCACATGAACAGGAACTGAACTAAAATGTGCAGGAATAATGATAATACATAAGCAAAATGAAGAGATTTGTGATAAGAAAAGAAAATGGAAACTGAAAATGAAGTGATATCTATGTCAAAATTTATATAGAAAGAAATTCCAATTCACTCAAATTAGTAAAAGTTATTTGACTACAAGAGAAAGAAAGGTGGTGTGGAGCTGTACCACATAGGCTGGAAGATGATGTTAAAGTTCAAAAACAGAATTGTAAAAATTTCTGGGAAAGTACACCCTGGCCATGAAGACTGCAGTTAAAAATCAGCAAAAAACAAAAATTTGATTTCTTTAAAGAATTGATAGATAATATTTTGAATCAGACGTGTTCAAGATTATATGTGTCCTATATATCTGTGTATGTCAAAATAACATCAAAGCAATGCTGGGATTTGCTTGATTATCCAATACTTTATGGGCCTTGAAACTATAAAAAAAGAAAAAAAAAAACACTGATTGTATATATCCATCCCAAACTTTTCATGGACAGAAAGTCAAGCAAAATATGCAATTTAAAAAAGATAAAATCTAACCCTGTAAAATTTGTCTTCATTGGTAAACTTTGAATTTTTATAATCCTGCAGTTAAATTTACAATTTTTAAAATATGTCTAGTCAAATTTCCTGTACTGTGTCATCTAAAAATTTAAAAAAAAAAAAAAAAAAAATCTGGTGGGCTGACTGAAAATTAAATTGTTTTGTTTATAAAGGTAGTTCAGATTTGATTTTTTTTGAAAGCTATAACAGTTGGATTTGGCTTTAAAAATCAATATATTAGAGATTTGTTTTTCAATTTAAAGTGCTTGCTTACATTACAAAAGTTAGAATTCAAGATTAATGAATCCAGTCTGTTAAAATTCATTATTTTTCTAAAAGAATAACACTGATTAGAAAAGAAAAAATGAAAAATTCAATAGTTATAAAATGTTTGTGAATTTCTAATGTTTGAATCTAAACTTTTCAGATTACAAAAACAGAAAAAATGATTAGAGAAATAAGGTTTAGTTTTTGATAATTTATACAGATAATTATCTTAATTGATATGAAAATCAGAAACTTAATAAAATATTTTATTTTAATTAACAATTTTAACTAATATTAACAAGACTGACATTTTAAGTAACATTAAATCTTGCAGTTTATATGAATTACTATTGAACACTGGTATCGATTAAAATCAAGAAAATATTTTAGACTATAATTAAAAGCTGAGAAAGTATTAGAGTTAAGAGGATTTAACTGAAGGCAAATGACTTGTGAGATTTTATCTTGTACTTGGTTGGGTATCTTATATATAGACTGGCCATAATCTGCTTCAGAATAGCATGCATTGCCCCTTTCATATCATGCTAATATTAAATGTGTATAAACTTGATTTTGCCTCATCTTTTGATATTTGGTTGTGTGTATTGTTGACATTGTATATATTTTTTTATTAAATATTCACATATCTAAGTGTCTGTAAGCTAAAAAAAAGTCATTTGTATCTATATAAAGTATTTAAATACTGGAAATAAATAACATACCTTTATTGAAAATTGAAGTTTAAAATTCAAAATGTTGCAGGGATAAATACCTGACTTTTGGTGGGGATTTTTCTTTCTTTAAATCATTTCCCTAAAGCAAGGCAATAAAAGCCATGAAGATGCAAAAGGTTACCAAGAGTAAAAGAAACAAAGATGATTAAAAGAATAAAAACAGAGTTCAAGGCAAAAAAAAAACAAAAAAAAAAAAAAACACCAAAAATAATGATTAATATTCCATTTAAATTTTTGGAGATCATAGTTGACAGAAAACATAAGGAATCCCAGAAAAAAGTTCCACAAGTGAGAAGCATAACACAGAACTTACAGTTATAACTAGCAACTTCAGCAGTGAAATGAGACCTAATTGCCAATCTAGTGCTATACTTAAATTCATGAAGTCAGTATTAAAACAACAAAGCTCATCAGAACAATTACCATGAAAATATTTATAGAAAAAAAACAAAAAGTTACATCATGGTGGTAAAAAGTGACTGAAGCCAAGATAACAGGTCAGGACTGATAACATTGCAGATTCTTTGGATTATGTCAAGAATCTCTAGATATAAAACAGACATACCAAACCGAATGTAGCAGTGATATTTGATGCACAGATGCTTGGTAGACTTTGTATCTTTTAATGAAATGCAAGACAAACAAGATTATATGAGTTTAGTACGTCGAGTTGGAAAGTTGATCTTTTTGTTATTGAGTGCATTGAAACTTCAACACAATTCAGATGATCCATTTCTTCAATTAATAATGTTTGAAGAATTACCGATTTAAATGTGATTTTTAACTTATTTTATGAGCTCTTTCACTAAAATCGTCTCATTCCTTATTGTGCAGAAAACGCGGTAAATGTGTTAGTTTTGAGCTTTTGGAATAATAATACATCTCAAAATTTCTGATGTCTAAAAATCTGACAGAAGTAACAGCTGCCAAGTTTATACCCATGCAAATCGGTTTTTATGCAATTTTGGTCATGTCTTAGGTGTGTTTGTGTTTACTGCTTTCAAAGATATTGAATTTTTCATGTCTTTATTCTTATGTAATTTCATAAATGCTTATAAAGATGTGAGGTTAGCATAATGGTTATTGGTATGGAAATAGGAATTAACAAGCCAAATTACAAATTCCTCTCTAGTCTGCTGCATTCACTTTCGCACAAATTTTTTTTTTTTTTTAGAAAGGCATGGATCAGTCTCTTCTCCTCTCCCCAGCTATGGGTAACTAGCAGAGGTGGACTAGGCTCAAGCCTTGTGTGGTAACCAGCCTTAGAAGAATAACTCTGAATACAAAATCACAAAGAATGCAGTAAGAAACCACTATGCTAACTTTCAAGAAGCCAGGCAATTCACAAATAAAAAAAGAAATTTGAGAGAACCATGATTGCTATGTCTATTAATTACATATGTATTGAAGTTTTTAAATGTATTTGGCATTATGCCTACCTTTCTGTGTCAATGCACATATTGAAATTGGGGTGTATATATTTCCATTGGAGGAAATTAAATTTGTTTTCATGTAAGCAAGAACTGAATGCATGCATGCACAAGTATATTTGTGCAAGCATATTTTTACATATTTGTGGGTGTTTTCAATTCCATTCAAGATTTCAAATTCTTGGATAAAATGTTTTCATGGTGGTCCCAATAATGTAACAATTATAGCATTCAAGTGAAGCATGTTTGCATAGACATTTTCTAAAGATGAGATTTCTTTATTAAAAATATCTGCTTATTAAATTTTTTACTATTAAGTGTAGTGATTCAAAAACAAATGACTGAAATTTTTCCCATTTTTGGGTTCCATCATGGGCAATATATTTAAGAAAAATATGCTTAAATTAAAAGTCCAATTACAATCATCTAAGAAAAAATCTCAAAACTCACCAGAAAGATTGATCATGCTCTATAAGTAGCTTATAATAAAGTGCTGTTAGCTCGTTGCTTCTTCCCATCAAGAGCCCCACCTGGTTAAGATGAATCTCACCTTCAAAATACTCAGGATTGAACATAAATGTTAACACTTGTCTGCTGGACTGTTAGCTTGGGCTTGTAATACACAAATTTGAAAGAGCATGAAAATTATTTTACCTGACAAGTATTAAAAAAAAATCATATATTGAATTCTGCATGATTACTTTGAAACAAATGAGTTTTTTCTGCCTTTTGGAGGAGGTTTTTAGGCCCAGATTGACTGACAGTGGCCTTAACTCTCATGACTAGCATATTTCTATCAAAGTTAACTGCTACAATTAATTCAAACAGGAATCATTTAATATATTTTGATTAGAAATTATAAAAGAAAACTCGTCTTGGCTAGGGTTATATTTAAATGGCTAATAAAATAGCATTTTTTTTTTGTTATCTTTAGAGATCTAAAACTTACAGAAACAGAACATTGTAAAATATTTGAAAATTTTCAGCTACTTTTCTGTTAATCTGATATTAAATCATTTAGCCAATTTTGTTTTTAATGATACATATTTTGAAATACTGTACAGGCTAAAAGATTTGAGAGAAAATTTTGTAAAGATTTATACACAGTTTTGTAAGATTATTCATAGTTGTTACTAATAAGTGTAGGAATACATGGGTAATTAAGCAAATTATGAATAAAAAAAAAAAAACAAGATTTTAAATACAAGAATTATTTCTAGTAATTAGATAACATTGCCAAACCTATAATACGGTGATATAATTCCAAACCTATTTCCAATGATACCTCAAATTGTAATGATTTATGCAAAATTTCGGAAATCATTTTTGGTATGTATGTATGTATGTATGTGTTCAGAATTTAAAAAAGGCAAAAGAGTTATCTATCTCCAAAGGAAAAAAAAAAAAAAAATGACCGGATTCATTTCTTTAAGAACATAAGAGATTTAAAGTTTTGAATTCAATTTTTTTTTATGCCAATAAGCTGATTATAAATATTCAGTAACATGCATCAAATTCACAATTTTTGAGAAATAATTTTTTTTTAAAGATTCATTTATAACAAGTGAAAGTTTAAAAGTTAAAAATCATTTCAAATATTTTTATTCATATGCCTGAAAACTGTTCAGCACCTAAACTTTAGATAATTTTTGTTACGCTTCTTGCCCATTCAGTTAGCAAGAATATATTTCTGAACATTTACTTTTGAGATTTTACTTTTAAATAAACCAAGAGATGTTAATTTTTCCCTTTAACCAAATCTGCTGTACTTTTCTAAAAATAGCCAATTTAAATATTTTAAGATTTATTTAATTTTCATAATGGCTTATGTTTTGAGATTTAGTCCTATACAGAAGCCGAATTCCTGCCTTTTATTTACATCTTTTGGTTTACTTCATCTTTCTGGATTATTGTTTATTTGACTGTCATTAATTCAATGCTTTTGATCAAGCATTGAATGCTAATATGTATTTCTTACCAACAAGATTAAAAAAAAATTGAAACAATATTCAAAGACATAAGTTTAAAAATTATTATGGCTTTAAAAACAAAACAAAAAAATGAAAAGAGATATTTTGGAAGTACATATTAATATATACTTTTATATTCAAACAAAAGGGAGAGTAAGGATAAGCAAATGTTTATAACTGCTGATTCTCTGGTAGTATTTCTTTTTTCTTAGTCATACACATTTGTTTTGTCCTCCATTGATCTCTGAAAGAGAGCAAGAAACCATAGCCAGTTAACTCCCTTTCCCCCCCCCCCCCAATTCATCACTTTAATATTTTTGCTTATCTCTGCCCTTCCTGTTTTTTTGGTTTAATATATTTGCATGTATTCATACGTACTTTAAGATGTCCATTTTTAAAGCTATAATAAAATTTTGTCCCCACCCCAGATTATTTAAGTTTTAAAATGAAATAACCTTTTTACTGGCATACACAGTAATATACATATCATATAAACTTATTTGTAAAATTGTATGGCTATGTAAATGCAGTATTTGTTTTTTGCTTTGGGTCTAGATTTTAAAATATTATTTTTGCCTTTTCTAAGCTAGCAAACTCATTTACAAAATAAGGGCTCTAATCAAGCAAGGGACTTAAAAAGTTTATCTCAAAGCACAAAGCAAAGCTGGAAACAAAATTAAAGGTTTTCAAAAGTGCAAACCTTTCATAGTATTACTGAATGTATAACCGAACTATGAAACAACTTCATGTATGTGTATACATGCTTACATGTGACTATATTTGATAATTTGGCTTTTTTGTATAAGTTCCTCTTAATGTAATTAGATGAAAAGAAGGTTTTCAGAAAATAAAATATTACACACATATATATATATATATATATATATATATATATATATATATATATATATATATATATATATATATATATATATATATGAAAGGAAAATCTGAATTCTTTCATTTCAGAGTTTACATCCAGTTACTTAGAAATAAAAAAATTTAAAAATATGCAATTAATAAAATACTTTCCATAGCTTTTTAAGTAAATCTGTCAAAATGAATTATATAAAATATGAAATTGTTTGGATGGAAAGATATCTTATAAATGAAAATAAGCAAATATGAAAAAATTCTCAGGAATAAATATTTTAAATTTTAAAACTAAAATTATGAATTGATTTTTTATTATATAAACATGTTAAATTCAAATATAAATGTTAAGTTAAAGAGTTTACTATTTTGTCTTGCAAGCAAAGACAAATTAGTTTTAATATTTAACCCCAGTTTAAAATGAGCACTGATCTATTCTGGAAAAAAGGAAAGAAAAAAATGCTATGAGAATCCACCCCTTTATTAGAGTTTTACCTAATTGAAAATAGAAACATTTTCAAAATATTTGAAAAAAATTAAAAAATATGCAATACAGACCACCATGTGCCTGTACTGAGAGTCTCATAAATCAGAATGGTTTGGACTGTAATTTTCTGTTTGGGAGTTAAAATAAAAAATAATATTTAGCAATGTCAAATCTAGTAAAAAATACAAAACTTCTCTTTACCTCCAGAAGCAATAACAAATTATATATATATATATATATATATATATATATATATATATGGCCATGTTTTGTTGGAGGTAGGACTAGGATTAATCTCGCACAAAGCAAGGTGGGTTCTGCCTGACAAAGGATTTGTCATAATGGTTTGAGGCAAGGGTTTAAAGGCTTGATGCTCTTTCTGACACCCAATTCAGACATGGTAGTCTAACTAAAACCTTAGTGTTTTTATTATGAGACACCATCTTTAGAAAGGTAGGCATTCAAAGCTTGAGACCCTATCCTAACTATATATATATATGTTTGTGTATTTGACACAGGTCTTGTTTTTTCATACTGTGGGGTGACATGCCACCCTTCTCATTAGCAGTAAAGTTAGTGGGAGAGCTGGTTTAGACACCAACCACCCGTCCATGTGGCAGGTTGTACTGGGTTACATGTTACCAATAGTAGGTTTAAGCCTGACCTGACCCCAAGTATATATGTGTGTATTGCAGAAAGTGCAGATTTACAACAGGAATATTTCTCATGTATGTATGATAACATTTACAAAAAAACAAGATGAATCTGTGCTATAAATATTGAATAGTAGCAACAAGAAAAATTAAGACACTAATGAAAATAATTAGTCATTTTTTGTACAAGCTCCAATTTGTATCTGTGGTAAGCTCAGCTGAGCATGTGTATATAAGACATTAACTAAATATGTTTATGATGTTGTAAGATTGTATATAAGTATACAGCTTAGCGATTCTAGAAGTAAAAAATTATCAGTAACACCGAGGTGCTAATCAGTCAAAAATACAAGTGAGTGAAGTTAAAAAAAAACAAATATCACTGCAATGGGCTGGCCATATTGTTGTAAAGATGAATACTTCAAAGATTGCCTGATTAGAGAATTGGTCTCAGGCCAAATGAAGAGATACAAGGATTTTGACCCTTATATCCTGTGGATCCAACTACCATCAGTCAAGAACAGAAATAACTGATAGAGTGATATGGAGGCACGAGATCTATCAGATTTTTCTCCTTGACTTAATTTGCAGAAAAAAAGATGTGAAAGGCCAGAGACTGCTAACCTCTCTCCTGCAATTAATGTGAAACAGTATGCCTTTTCTAGATAGGCCTTACTGGGAGCCAGCAATGAACATTGAAATCTTGCCCAAATCTTTGTATGCAAAGCCAAGCCATAATTATATAAATAAGGTTGTTTCATTAAAGCTTACATCACAAACCTAAATGGAAACTCTTGACTACATATAATACACCTCGAAAGTTTCATTGGTATCTAATTTTCCAATTATATAATACATATAGCAAACAATTTCAAATATGTTTACATCAAATTAATGTCTTCAGGAAAATTAACATCTTTTTAAGGAAAATAAGATTTCGGAAAAATTCAATTTTGCAATCAAGTCTCCTCAAGAGCGGATGTAATCTCCATGAAAGGGTATAAATGAACATTTAATTTCATTATAAATCACACACACAACTGCATGTATATAAACATACACGTGTTTATATGCACTGATATATGTACATGTTTGTATATTTATATAAAACCATTTGTGTATGCATACAAAAGTTCTCTAATATATACATATGCAAACATGTACAACAAAGGAAAATCTTGACACGTAACTTGTTTCAATTTTCACAGTGACTGAATGTTCAAAAGAAAAAGAAAAAAAGGTGCTTAATAGTCATAATGCCAAATTAAAGGCATTTGCAGATTTTAGCTGCTAAGTGCCAATGAAACCCTTGAACATTCAAAATTGAACTTTGTGAGCAAATCAGTGAAAACTTGGATAAAGTCTTCAGTTGGCCAGGGTAATGTTCACTCACTCCCACAGGATTTGGTAACTGATGGAAAATTCATTATATAATCAGTAGATTCAATCATTGATTAACAGTTGCAAGCTTCACACACCTGACGTACGTACTTAGTAACTTGCCTGGGCAAATAAAAAAAATTATGCATTCTGACTGGTTTCATCAAAAAAAAATAAAATAATATACACATTTTGATAGGTATTAAGTATATATATTTAGAAAGTTAGAGATTAAATGATTGAAGTCTTTATCAGGCTTTATGTAAAAAGAAATGACTAGGAAATGCACACACACACATATATATATATATATATATATGGCCACATTCTCAAATTATCAATTTCAAGACATATCAAATCTAAGATTGTGGTTTTCAATTTCTTTTAATAATGGTATTAAGTTCAACAATGGGCAAGTAAAAGCCATTTAAGAAAGAATTCAAAAAGAAACCAGTCAGAACATAAATTATGTAACAGTTTTCTGAAATATACAAAAATATATGAAAAGCCAAACTTTAGAAGTTGAAGTATTCATTCACATTAAAATGTTAGTTTGTGCATAATATCTAATGTGATTTCTTTATAAAGAATAAATTTTGCCTGCAATTTATTAAAAAAAAACAAAAAAACAAAAAATGAATTGTAAAAAGGAAAAAACATTAATTTGTAATTTTAATAGTTGAAAAGAATGTCTGGGATGCTAAGTGTTTTTGAATCCAAAGTAATGTGAACTTTGAAATTCAAAAAAAAAAAAAACAAAAAAAAAAACAAAAACCTTCATTTGTTATAAAGGACTGAAAAGAAACTATAAACTCAAACAAGGATATTGATCTATTGAGACGGATTTATTTAGGATACTGGTATCCTAATATGGATTCATTTAGTTACAAATTTTCAATAGAGAGACATTATTCACAAAGGTGGTTGTTAAATATGACTTGCCTCCTCATAATCGTTTGTTTTTCTTTTTAATCTTTGGCAGATTTATATCACAAAGAGGCAAGTGAAGAAAGAGAAAAGTGTTTTGAACAATATTAAAAAACAAAACACAACAAAAAAAAAAGAACTTTCTGGAATTTTGTGCCTATTTATAGTTCCCTGCTATCAGAATAACAAAGAACTGGTATAAGGAGACTGATAGGTAATGCAACAATATGAAAATGTACGTGTAAATTTACATATGTTAACAAAAAATACACAAGTTCCACATGAAGACCTATCTTACAAGTTAGGTATGTGTAAGATTTTGTGGATTTAAAAAAAAAAGAGAAGAAAACCCCAAAAACTTTACATTTTTATTAACATACTTATAACTAACAAATATTTGAAAAATTTAAGTTTGTCTGCCTCAAAAAAGAAAGTGGTTAAAATAAACCTAAAAAGCAAAGTTTGTATGTATTTATATACACCCTGAAAAGAAAATAGTGTATACATAAATACATTTTTGGTGCATTGACTTATGCATATATATGTATAAATATGAATGTGTGTTTTTGATGTATACATATATATACGTGTCATTATATATGTATCTATGTACGTATTCTCTTGCACATACATAAGTACACAGATAAATGCATACGTTTAGATATCCCAGTTATAGAGCAAGGAAAACAGTTCTGGTTCACAAAAGATGACTGGTGTTAAAAGGGTTAGTGCGTATTACAAGTGTGGCACGTATTCTATAAATGTGATATGAGTAAATTAAGTATAATGTTATTTTATTTTACTTTTTTTTTTACTTATTCTCTCTTCTTTTTTTGGCGCCATTCAGTGACTTTTTCCCAAAAAAAAAAAAAAAAAAAAAAAAATTATGAAATGTTTAAAAGTATCTAAATAATGGCATTTTTGAATATCTGATAATAAAAAAAAATCTGGAATTTTTAAAATAAAATGTTTGAAAAGTATTTATATTTGGTAAATTGGTAATATGGATACTTTCCACAGAATAATTTGTGTGTTTGTGTTTATAGTTTTTTTTTTTTTATTTTTATTGGGGGTCTACCTTTTCATAGCTGAAAACAACTGAACAGATATTCTTTTGAATTGTTTTAATGATTTCTTTTTCTCTTGTATAAATGAAAAACAAAATTATATATATATATGTGATATGCAATGAAGATTTTGGTTTTCATGAAAATGAATTAATTGTAGCTTCTCTTTAAAAGTAGTACTCATATTTGATGATATTCTTTAAATGGCAAAATCATATTGCTTAATGATGCATAGATGCAAGAATTTGAACATTGGTGGACCCAAATGAAGAAAAGTTATGTATTGTATAGTTGAGATAAATGCGTTCGACATTCTTTTTTTCATTTAAGGCTAATTCATAATTATTTGGGAATCTGGTGTAATTTTTTTTAACTAAATATACGAAATTTAATTGCAAATTAAGATCAAATGTAAAAAAAAAATACAATTTTATTGTGACTATGAAGAAGTGACATTTTTTTGTCTTTTTTGCTCATATATATATATATATATATATAGCAAAAAGTTAATCTTCACAATTATTAAAATGTAAAGTTATACATTAAAACCTCACCATAGAGCAGTAGTTAGGAAGCTAGTCTTGCAGAATATGAATTCTGCAATGTGATTTTTACTACTGTTGACTATTATATATTTTCTAAAACTTTAGAAGTTCTATAAATCTAGTCTAGCATATACAGATAACCTCTTTGGTTAATATTTAAAAATGAGTGTATAACTCCTGCCAAAAATGGCAGCAAAATATTGGAGTGGGTTATTCGCTGTTTTCTCCAGATTATTCCTCTTGTTTGTAACAGGAGTGTGTGTGTGTGTGTGTGTGTGTATATATATATATATGTGTGTGTGTCATCTGCAGATAAATCTATTTCACTATATCACAGCTCATCAGTATGGTTAGACATCCGATTGCTTTTTTACCCAGGATCAAAACCTGACCAAATTGACGTTGGTCGGCAATTCTACCTCTGAGCTATGGGCACTCGGTAGAAGGAGGCAGAGTTTTTAGCGTGTATATTATCATTATGCACACCCATATATATATATATATATATATATATATATATACGCACACACACAAACAAACAATAGCTGTCAGTAAAGAGAATGAACTGAGCTGATGTTACCTTGTTATTGTCTCTCTAATGAACTGAGTCAATGTTTCCTTGCCGTTGTCTCACTCTCACTATCTTCATGAGCAGGATAAGAGCAAAATATATCTATCTCAAACAAAGACACAAATCTTTATAATAAGATAGTTATCAGTAGAGTTACTTTAGGAGATTAAAAAAAAGAAAAATAGGTAGCCTGAATTTTATTTATTCATGACATAGGCAAATTACACTATTCATAGTGGAGACTAAATTTTCATGATTTTTATTCCAATTTTGTTGACTTACAAAATTGTTTAGTCAATCATATTTTATTTGTAAGATCTGTACATCTCCTTATTTCCCTTATCCATAGATATTCCCCTTTATTCTCAAGGGCCAGTCTATAAATCAGTTGAATACTTCTTACTTGTATAGGATTCTTCTATAATTTCAAATCTGATTGTTATGTTTGCATTTTCTTTATGTATAATAGTTGAAGCACATCTCTCCATGTTCTTTGTGACAACAGGATTCTTTCCCCAGATACTTCTCCCATTATTCTCTGTACTTGTCTACTAATTTACATACAATACTACACTGATATTTACTAAAGGCTTCAAGGAATAGTAAGTTATGGAGAGCCATGAAGAGACACAGCAAACAGAACAAGCAGTAGCCTTATATTTGAAACCGAGTACTATTTTTATATATACCCCTCTAATTTATTTTTTTTTTTTAAACATCATCTCACCCCAAGCAAGGCATTTTACTGCCACTGTTGCACAGGGGGTTACATAGGGAAACTGATGAGAAAGAGGGGTTAGTTTTAGGAAATGAAGAGAGTAATAGACGGATGAGGATACCGAGGATGGGGGTGGAGTAGATGGAAAAGAACTTGAGAGAATGGTTGAGTTAGTGTGGTAGATGTCTATTGACCTTTATTAAATTCCTGGAGATTGTAGCTGTCAGGGAAGCAAGTATATGAAAGGGAATTCCACAGGTGGGAAGTGCATGAAAAGAAGCTGTTAGAGTAGAAATTGCGGTCACATTTTATCGGTTTTCACTGTAAAAGGGTGGGACTAGTTGCTAATCTAGTAGCTCGTATATAAGTTTTTGGTAGGGACTCAGAATGAACAGATGCTGAGAATCTAGTGACCATTCGTAGCCTATCATTTTATGCAATAACGTGGATAAGCTTTTAAATGGAAATATAAAGTGTTTCTCTCATGACGGGTTTTAATGGGCTTTGTGCTTTTATGTATTTTTTTGCAATGAATAGACCAACAAAATGTCTCTTCATGGTAATCACAGAAAGCATTATAGATTTATTTTACTTAAAAGAAATGTTGTCATATCTGATGGCAAATGCTTTAGAAAATGGGTGACTGAAGATAATTTAATATAAAGTAATTGCCTGTAATTTAGAAGATAATTTTCATCATTCTTATATTTTTTTTTATGACACTTCGTCAGGCTGATTAACAATATATTTTTTTTTTAATCATATCACCCCGAGCAAGGCGGCAATGCCACTGATGTGCAGGGGGCTACATAGGAGTGAAAAAGAAAACTGGAAACCGCAGTCTAAACAGGAAACAAGGGATGAGCATCTTCACCTGTTCAATGGACATGGGTGGAGTGTAAACTGGGCGATAGTTTAGTCTATCTACTCAGAACAGAAAAAAAATAAAGAAAAGAGTGAGAAGATTGGAAAGAAAAAACCGGAAACCGCATCCTAAACAGGAAACAAGGGATGAGCCTCTTCACCTGTTCAATAGATGTGAGTGGAGTGTGAACCGGGTTGTAAACTAGTACTAAGTTATGATAAAAATTGAGAATTAACTTCTGTTAAAAACTAGTAATTATTATTGAAAGAAATTCTGATAAAATCTGGACAGAACTTTTTTTTTTAAATATAAAAAAATTATTTCCTATTTTCATTTTTTTTGCACCTTTTTGGCCGGCAGTGCTTAACGTAAATGTTAATCAATGTTCCGTATAAAATGCTAATCAGCACCCAATTAAAAAAAAAAAAAAAAAAATCTGATCAACAGCACATTAAAAACAGCCCTCCATAAAAAATCCAACCAGCACTCATTAAAAATACTAATCAATGCTCTATTAAAAAAAAATGTTAATGTGTTATAAAAAAAAAAAAAAAAAAAAAAAAAAAAATTGTCATCTATACAGGGTATATAATAAAATTCAGTTGGAATTGTATTTTTCGTTTCCACCGTTGTGGAAAGCCTTTTCAAATAAAGTTTTATTTCTAAACCCAGGTAATCTCCAAAGAGCCTTCAATAAGTAACTTTGGTTTTTACTATCAGACTTATGAGAATAAGGCAAGGTAGGATATAATTCTACCACATACAGATTCCTAACTCCTCCTAAACTATGATCCTTTCAAGAATGAAGTTAGGTGCCTACCTGTAAAATGGCATGTTGTGCCTTGATCTGTTCTCCCAGGGTCAGTCATTAAAACAAAACACCCCTAAACAGAAAGAAAAAAATAAGCACAAAAACTGCCTTTTCATCATCATCAATTTTTACATTCCTTAAATATTAAAAGCCTAAAAATAAAAGGCTTTCATCTTTATATTTCAAGCTATTTGCATATACTATGAAGAAGGAAAAAAAGAATCACTAAACAAAAAAAAAAAAAAGAAAAAAAATGCTACTCTTAGTCTTTCATTTTGCTGAAAATTGAAATCTTCAAGAATTTTATTTCAGTCACCAGTTTAAATTTATTTTCAAATTCTTCCACCTTGCTGGCAAGTTTGGGAAGCTAAGTATTTTTGTTGTTTTTTTTTTGTTTTACACAAACTAGTTGGTTGTTTATTTAAGGTTTATTCCCTTTTTGTGTTTAGGACTGGCTCCTATGCAAAAGGAACTCTCTTTACAAATACACTTTGTTGACAGTCACCAATGGATGAGTTTGGTTTTACTTGACTTTTGGAAGCATATCAAATCGTTATGTGATGTTTTTTTTTCTGACCATATCTTGTGTTGTAATCTTCATTCACTGGTTTGTAAAAGAAAGATAATTAAGACTTAAGCAATGTATAATAAGACTTAAACTTTCCAGGGTGCTGTGGTGGGAAAAGCTTCAGCCATCTCACTCTGCAGGGAAAACAGTGCAAAAGATGACTAAATTTGTCTTCTTGGCCTCAAACTGTGTCAGTGCAATTGAACTGAACTCGCATTTGTCTAAAATAATAGTTATCAAAATAAATCAGGAAACTATTTCCTCTTCACATCAAGACATTAGCTTAAAATTTGACGCAAGTCTTATACGTGGAAAGGTCTATTTTATTACAGAAAACAAGCAAACACAAAAATAAGTACTTAAAAAAGAAATTATCAAAAAAAGGTAGAAAACGTGTTTACACTAGGATAAAAGATCTTTAAAAATTATATTTTTATTGAATTCAATATAAAGTAATTGCCTGTAATTTAGAAGATTGAAAGGATTAGATAAAAAATACGAGAAAGAGTGGGAAATCTTTAAAAGTTAACTGTTGACTTGGCCTTTCCCACTTTTAACCTATGACTTTCTTTTTTGTACCATGCTTGTAAATTTTACTTTATATGTAATGTATCCTAGTGATAACTATTGGATAGGTAAAATCCAAAACTGGTATTCTTTAAAATTACTTTTTCAACAAACACAAAAACAATAATGATGAAATGGGCAGAATTAACTTTACAGATATGCTCAATGCTGGTTCCCTGCCAAGTTTTGGTAAGAGCCGTTACACAGATTTACAGATCTTTTTAATATTTTCAGAGAAATAACTTTTCATATTGTTCTCTAATTAGCCTTTTTAATTCAACTTCAGTCAATGAAAGACAAAAGTCGAAGCACAGAAATTCTGCTATTCCATGTAAAATATAGAATGAGATTCACATTGTAATATATTATGCATATTTTCAAGACACAGGTTAATTATGATTGCACATGGTACCTTGAGGTGTAGTGGCTAATTAGGAGAAATTGGTTTAAAGTTAACCCTGATAATAATGTTTTTCAAGAAATGTTTCTGTACTCTGACCCTTTTATAAACAATTAATATGCATTTATTGTTATGGCTTAAGCTTCTGTTGGCTATTTATAGCCAGAACATATTTAGGATTGTAGGAGGTTACTTACAGGACTCTGCATGTTTGCAAGTGGTCACCCATGTAGATACTGACCAATTTTGATGCTGCTTAACTTTGGCAGTTGATCAAAAAGCATTGTTTTTGTTTTTTACTGGAAAAGGGATTTAATATAAAGAAATGTTTTGTTTTTTACTTTTAAGTATTATATATCTTTACATTTTATAACTTCTAAAGAGCTAATCAGATATAAAACAGGTATTAATTAGTCCATACAGGAAGTAGTTGGTTGGTGTAGTTTTGCAAAATCAAATACAAAACCATTGCAAAGAAAAAACATGTTACTTAGTTCATGCTTTAAAAAGGTAAGATTTATTTTTAATTTTCAAAATTAAAAAAAAAAAGAAAAAAAAGAAAGAATCTTGTTCAGTTGTTTTAATTTTAATTTATCTAAGCAACAAAATTGTATCAAATCTCAGGTCATGTTTCATTTTTTGATGTTGTTTGTTTTTCTTGATCTTTGGAAATAAATTTTCCAGCAATTCATAAAAGTAGTAGAAATATACAAGAGAGAAAGAAAAAAACCCCAAAAAACAAAGTGAGATGTGATTATTTTGACCACCATAAAAAGTGCATTGCCTCAAAACACTGGATAGTATACATTATTTTAATATTAAAATATATTAGTGCAATATATTTAATTATACTAGTAATGGATATATTGTATAGTAATAATAACCTCATTCAGTATTTATCAATTATGCAATATTAATGTTATATTGATACATATCCTTAGTTTTAAGAAATTGTAAAAATAAATTCCAAATTATCTAATAATAAATCAAAAGGAAATAAAAAAATTAAATTGGCAAATAACATTTTCATCAAAAATTCACTAAAAAGGCAAAAGCTTTCCATTTAGTTAAATTTTCACTGAAAATTTAAAGTATTTCTTAAATTTATTTTGTGAATTATTTTAAAGTGTTATTTCATCTTCACAAATCATTATACACTCAAGATATTTTGTTATTCTACTATTAAAAGACAAAATGAATTTAAATTTATTTTTTCTATGAATTTGTTGTATTTTAAAAATGTTATTTGTTTCTTCAAAGTACATTCTCATTTTTTTCACCATATTTTAAACGGGTCAGTCTCAAATTACCTTTTAATATACTGTCAAATATTATTTCTACTATTTGAATAAAATAGTTTGATACTGGGGTTAAAATGAATATTTCATATTTAGAATCTAACATTCCTGAAATATTTTAAGTTTATTTGTTAATAGAAATGAAAAAAAAATAGTTCTTTGTATGAAAAGTATGTGATTTAAAAAAAAAAAAAAAAAAATTGTTATTAGTTTAATGATTGCAGATGTCAGTTTCTGTCAACTGAGGTTCTTTGACCAAAATAAGAATGATAAACACTTCCTTCCGCTGCAGTTAATGGGTTTATATGCTAATATGGTCAAATATTAATTGCATTACGAAAAAATTTCTAATTAACAAGTCTTCACTTTCAAATTCTTGCATGCTTTGCTTGGAGACATTACAACAGTATTATGTCAAAGTGCCTGCATTTAATTTTGGTAAATTAATCAACCTACTTACCCTACCAGGATGTGTGTTGTGGTACAGTGGATATCGACTCCGAACGACAAATTGGGAAGCAGAGTTCAAATTCCAGTTGAATTCCTTGCATTCACTTATGCACAAATACCCTTGGGAAAGGTATTAATCCATCTCTTCCCTCCAGTTATGGGTTAAATAACAGATTGGGTTCTATAGCCTTGGCTGGCAACCAGTCTATCGCAGAATATAATGGCAACCTACTGCAGGATAATCTTTTGCCCAGTCAGTCATGTCTCTTTTGAGACATGATTGCCCAAAACATGTATCACATATGGCACTTAACTGACATTTTTACAGTAAAACTTCAATTTTGAAATTGGAGTTTACAATCCCTGAACTTTCTGTGAGGCATAGCAGAGATAAGAGGTGCCTCTTAACTCTCTTCCTTTTCTACAGCAACACTGCATATCTCATCTCTTTCGAAAAATAAAAAGCCATAGAAAGGGGCTAGAGACAAAGAAAGGTGTGGCTATATAAAGGGATGATAGAAAAATGTGGGTATCTAGAAGTGATGAGAGATAAATGGCCAAGCTGCAGTAAGGGTAATCTTGTATGATTTACAATTACAAATAATTGTTATTTAACCTTTTTGCTGAGACCCGTCATGTCTGATCTTCAGTTAAGACATAGCATAAATAAAGTAAAGACTTTTGAGATTTTTACTCAAGGTCAACTTGTCTCCATTGCACTGGAAGATTGTGGCCCAGATTACAGGGATTTGGCAGTTTTTGCCTTTATCCCCCAAACATGCATGTGGGACCAAACATTAAATAGATTATGAAGAGATAAATAAACACTGAAATCTATAACAAAAACTATGTCTGTTAAAATGGAAAATGATATCCTGATTTGTGAAGTATTTATCATAATTTATTACAATATCAATTAAAATATAAAACTCAAGTAAAACCACTTGAAAATAATTACTTCTTTTGCCATTGAATTAGTTGTATTATTTTTTTCTGTTACTCTGTACTCATGATTTGTAAACAGGAATGTCTTTGCTTAGCAGTGAAGTGGCTTCTCAATAGGGGTAAGTAAAAATTTACGTTGTCTTGGATTTGTATGTACAAGTTCATAGTGAGTATATAGATAATTAACAAACCATGAATTAATGTTGGTTGACATTTACAAAATCATTTATATTAAGATTAATTTTGAAATGTCACATAATTTCCTGGAAAAAAAAAAAAAAATTGTATTAATTTTTTAGACATATTTGATTATGTTATAGTTATTTTTATTAACATAACTAAATTCTTATGTAATAGTCCAATAAATATTTACAAACATTAGTTAGACTAAAATTTCTCCTGAAGGAATCTGTCATATATTGTCTCAGACAAATTATTGTCTGAACAAAAAAAAAATGAACAAAAAAAAATAAACAAAAAAAAAACAAACATTTGCTTAATATTTAGCATTTTCAAATCTTTGAATATCTATAGATCAAAAACATTTCTTTTAAATAAAAAAATTAAAAAAATTTTTTTCCTATACCAATCAGAATTGAAACAATTTTTGAATCTAAATGGTTCATTTCACGTTTGCTAACACTTTCAAAATATAATTTTTTTTCTCTTCTATATGCAAAATCTGAGAAAGTACTCTTTAGATAAATCCTGGATGATTCCATCTGTATGTATGTATATGCATGTATGTGACTGGAAATTTTATCTTAAATGTTTACCAAAACTGTTTTTATGGGTTGCTGACCCCAGTTTATGTTCAGCTCAAATGGTTCATTCAAAATAAATTATAATGTGCATGATTATAAGTAGATGGGTTCAGTTTTACCCTAGAATGAATGAAAATCTTTACATAGTGACTATGAATGACAGTAGTAATATCTTGGCCCATAATGAAGACTGCTTACAATTTTTAAATAAAAAAAAAAAAAAAAAAAAAAAAAAGAAAAGTTATCTTACCTTTAAATTTAACTTGTAAGAACATTGTATAGCAAAATTTACCATTATCAGAAGAAAAAAAACAAACAAAAAACAACATTGATATCAAAAGCAAGTGCATTTTTTTTTTTGAGGTGGGGAAAATAACTATGGCTCTTGGTTTAAAATTTTAC
>JBBBDQ010017568.1:0-13554 GCA_037127315.1 Ascarosepion bandense | reverse complement strand
TCACCAATCAATTGGCTGTTTCGATGCTTGTAGAAATCAAAAAGCAAATAATTGTTATTCATAAATTTAGCTTTTAATATTGCTCTACCAATCAATTAGCTGTTTCGATATAAACAGAAATCAAAAAGCAAATAATTGTAATTCATAAATTCTAGCTTTAATATTGCTCACCAATCAAATTAGTTGCTTTTCCTGTTTGTAGAAATCAAAAAGCTAACAATTGTAATTCATGAATTCTTGCTTTAATATTGCTCACCAATCAATTAGCTGCTTTTGCTGTTTGTAGAAATCAAAAGCAAATAATTGTAATTCATAAATTTAGCTTTTACTATTGCTCACCAATCAATTGGATGTTTCGATGCTTGTAGAAATCAAAAGGAAAAAAACAATCACAAATTCTAGTTTTAATATTGCTCACCAATCAATTAGCCGATTTTGCTGTTGTAGAAATGAAAAAGCAAATAATTGTAATTCATAAATTCTAGCTTTAATATTGCTCACCAATCAATTGGCTGTTTCATATTGTAGAAGAAATGAAAAGCAAATAATTGTAATTCATAAATTCTAGTTTTATTATTGCTCACCAATCAATTGGCTGTTTCATGCTTATAGAAATCAAAAAGCAAATAATTGTAATTCATAAATTCTAGTTTTAATATTGCTCACCAATCAATTAGCTGATTTTGCTGTTTGTGAAATCAAAAAGCAAATAATTGTAATTCATAAATTCTAGTTTTAATATTGCTCACCAATCATTTGGCTATTTGATGCTTGTAGCACCAAAAGCAAATAATTGTAATTCATGTAATGTAGCTTTAATATTGCTCACCAATCAATTGGTTGCTTGCGTTTATAGATAATTTAAAAGCAAATAATTGTAATTCATAAATTCTAGTTTTAATATTGCTCGCAATTAAACAATTAGCTGATTTGCTGTTTGTAGAAATCAAAAAGCAAATAATTGTAATTCCGCAAATTCCCATGAATATTACTCACCAATTGACTAGCTGATTTTGCTGTTTGTAGAAATCAAAAAGTAACAACGTAATTCATGAATTTTGCTTAACATTACCACCAATCAATTGGTTGCTTTAGTTTACAGAAATCAAAAGCAAATAATTGTAATTCATAAATTCTAGCTTTAAAATATTGCTCACCAATCAATTGGATGTTTTGATGCTTGTAGAAATCAAAAAGCAAATAATAGTAATTCATAAATTCTAGCCAATAATAGCTCTACCAATCAATTGGCTGTTTCGATGCTTGTAGAAATCAAAAAGCAAATAATTGTAATTCATAAATTCTAGCTTTAATATTACCACCAATCAATTAGCTGCTTTTGCTGTTTGTAGAAATCAAAAGCAAATAATTGTAATTCATAAATTTTAGTTTTAATATTGCTCACCAATCAATTGGCTGCTTTGATGCTTGTAGAAATCAAAAAGCAAATAATTGTAATTCATAAATTCTAGCTTTAATATTGCTCACCAATCAATTGATGTTTAATGTTGCTTGAAGAAATCAAAAGGAAAAAATTGTAATTCATAAATTCTAGTTTTAATATTGCTCACCAATCAATTAGCTGATTTTGCTGTTTGTAGAAATCAAAAAAGCAAATAATTGTAATTCATAAATTCTAGTTTTAATATTGCTCACCAATCAATTGAAGGTTTTGAAAATGTTTTTCTGTAGAAATCAAAAAGCAAATAATTGTATCAATAAATTCTAGTTTTAATATTGCTCACCAATCAATTGGCTGTTTCGATGCTTGTAGAAACGAAAGCAAATAATTGTAATTCATAAATTCTAGTTTTAATATTGCTCACCAATCAATTAGCTGCTTTGCTGTTTGTAGAAATCAAAAGCAAATAATTGTAATCTGTACCCTAGTTTTAATATTGCTCACCAATCATTTGGCGCTATTTTAGTTGCTTGTAGAAATCAAAAGCAAATAATTGTAATTCATAAATTCTAGCTTTAATATTGCTCACCAATCAATTGATGTTTCGATGCTTGAAGAAATCAAAAGGAAAAAAAATTGTAATTCATAATTCTAGTTTTAATATTGCTCACCAATCAATTAGCTGATTTTGCTGTTTGTAGAAATCAAAAGCAAATAATTGTAATTCATAAATTCTAGTTTGTATTACTCACCAATCAATTAGCTGATTTTGCTGTTTGTAGAAATCAAAGCAAATAATTGTAATTCATAAATTCTAGCTTTAATATTGCTCACCAATCAATTGGCTGTTTCAATGCTTGTAGAAATCAAAAAGCAAATAATTGTAATTAATAAATTCTAGTTTTAATATTGCTCACCAATCAATTGGCTGTTTCGATGCTTTCAGTGAAATCAAAAAGCAAATAATTGTAATTCATAAATTTAGTTTTAATATTGCTCACCAATCAATTAGCTGCTTTTGCTGTTTGTAGAAATCAAAAAAGCAAATAATTGTAATTCATAAATTCTAGTTTTAATATTGCTCACCAATCAATTTACAAGTTTTGAATGCTTGTAGAAATCAAAAAGCAAATAATTGTAATTAATAAATTCTAGTTTTAATATTGCTCACCAATCATTTGGTTATTTCGATGCTTGTAGAAATCAAAAAGCAAATGATTGTAATTCATAAATTTGAAGCTTCTATTATTGCTCACCAATCAATTGGATGTTTCGATGCTTGAAGAAATCAAAAGGAAAAAAAAAAAAAAAAATTGTAATTCATAAATTCTAGTTTTAATATTATTTCACTAATCAATTAGCTGATTTTGCTGTTTGTAGAAATCAAAAAGCAAATAACAATTCATAAATTTTAGCTTTAATATTACTCACCAATCAATTGGCTGTTTCGATGCTTGTAGAAATCAAAAAGTAAATAATTGTAATTAATAAATTCTAGTTTTAATATTGTCTACCAATCAATTGGCTGTTTCTATAAGCTTGTAGAAATCAAAAAGCAAATAATTGTAATTCATAAATTCTAGCTTTAATATTGCTCACCAATCAATTATTGATTTTGCTGTTTGTAGAAATCAAAAAGCAAATAATAGTAATTCATAAATTCTAGCTTTAATATTGCTCACCAATCAATTGGCTGTTTCTGACAAGCTTGTAGAAATCAAAAAGCAAATAATTGTAATTCATAAATTCTAGCTTTAATATTGGGTTTCACCAATCAATTAGCTGCTTTTGCTGTTTGTAGAAATCAAAGGGCAACAATTTGTAATTCACAAATTCTAGCTTTAATATTGCTCACCAATCAATTGGCTGATTTTGCTGTTTGTAGAAATCAAAAAGCACAATGTTGTAATCCATAAATTCTAGCTTTAATATTGCTCATCAATCAATTAGCTAGCTTTTGCTGTTTGTACAAATCAAAAGCAAATAATTGTAATTCATAAATTCTAGTTTTAATATTGCTCACCAATCAATTAGCTGTGCTTTTGCTGTTTGTAGAAATCAAAAAGCAAAAAATTGTAATTCATAAATTTAGCTTTTTAATATTGCTCACCAATCAATTGGCTGTTTGATGCTTCGTAGAAATCAAAAGCAAATAATTGTAATTAATAAATTCTAGTTTTAATATTGCTCACCAATCAATTGGCTGTTTCGATGCTTGTAGAAATCAGCAAATAATTGTAATTCATAAATTCTAGTTTTAATATTGTTTCCATCAATCATTTAGCTGTTTTGATGCTTGTAGAAATCAAAAAGTAAATAATAGTAATTCATAAATTCTAGCTTTAATATTAAGCGCCTCACCAATCAATTGGCTGTTTCATGCTTGTAGAAATCAAAAAGTAACAGTAATTCATAAATTTAGCTTTAATATTGCTCACCAATCAATTGGCTGTTTCGAATATGCTTGTAGAAATCAAAAAGAAAATAATTGTAATTCATAAATTTAGGTTTAATATTGCTCACCAATCAATAGCTGCTTTTGCTGTTTGTAGAAATCAAAAAGCAAATAATTGTATCCAAATTTTAGTTTTATTGCTCACCAACTTAATTGGCTGTTTCGATGCTTGTAGAAATCAAAAAGCAAATAATTGTAATTCATAAGTTCTAGCTTTAATATTGCTCACCAATCAATTGGATGTTTCGATGCTTGAAGAAATCAAAAGGAAAAATTGTAATTAATAAATTCTAGTTTTAATATTGCTCACCAATCAATTAGTTGATTTTGCTGTTTGTAGAAATCAAAAAGCAAATAATTGTAATTCATAAATTCTAGTTTTAATATTACTCACCAATCAATTAGCTGATTTTGCTGTTTGTAGAAATCAAAAGCAAATAATTGTAATTCATAAATTCTAGCTTTAATATTGCTCACCAATCAATTGGCATGTTTCCTCTAATGCTTGTAGAAATCAAAAAGCAAATAATTGTAATTAATAAATTCTAGTTTTAATATTGCTCACCAATCAATTGGCTGTTTCGATGCTTGTAGAAATCAAAAAAGCAAATAATTGTAATTCATAAATTCTAGTTTTAGCCATTGCTCACCAATCAATTAGCTGCTTTTGCTGCTTGTAGAAATCAAAAAGCAAATAATTGTAATTCATAAATTCTAGTTTTAATATTGCTCACCAATCAATTGGCTTGAAGTTTGTAGAAATCAAAAAGCAAATAATTGTAATTCATAAATTCTAGCTTTAATATTGCTCACCTATCAATTGATGTTTCGATGCTTGAAGAAATCAAAAGGAAAAAAATTGTAATTCATAAATTCTAGTTTTAATATTGCTCACCAATCAATTAGCTGGATTTTGCTGTTTGTAGAAATCAAAAAAGCAAATAATTGTAATTCATAAATTCTAGTTTTAATATTACCTACCTAATCAATTAGCTGATTTTGCTTGTTTGTAGAAATCAAAAAGCAAATAATTGTAATTCATAAATTCTAGCTTTAATATTGCTCACCAATCAATTGGCTGTTTCAATGCTTGTAGAAATCAAAAAGCAAATAATTGTAATTAATAAATTCTAGTTTTAATATTGCTCACCAATCAATTGGCTGTTTCGATGCTTGTAGAAATCAAAAGCAAATAATTGTAATTCATAAATTCTAGTTTTAATATTGCTCATATCAAATCACATGCTTTTGCTGTTTGTGGTAAAATCAAAAAGCAAATAATTGTAATTCATAAATTTAGTTTAATATTGCTCACCAATCATTTGGCTATTTCGATGCTTGTAGAAATCAAAAAGCAAATAATTGTAATTCATAAATTCTAGCTTTAATATTGCTCACCAATCACCAGATGTTTTACGTTTAAGAAATCAAAAGGAAAAAATTGTTCATAAATTCTAGTTTATATTGCTCTACCAATCAATTAGCTGATTTTGCTGTTTGTAGAAACTAAAAGCAAATAATTGTAATTCATAAATTCTAGCTTGGTATACTTCACCAATCAATTAGCTGATTTTGCTGTTTGTAGAAATCAAAAGCAAATAATTGTAATTCATACTCATTTTTAATATTGTCACTGATCAATTAGCTGCTTTTGCTGCTTCTGAAATCAAAAAAGAAAATAATTGTAATTCATAAATTCTAGCTTTAATGTTCACCAATCAATTAGCTGTTTCATGCGGTAGAAATCAGGAAGCAAATAATTGTAATTCATGAATTCTTGCTTTAATATTGTCACACCAATCAATTAGCTGCTTTTCCTGTTTGTAGGAAATCAAAAAGCAAATAATTGTAATTCATGAATTCTTGCTTTAATATTGCTCACCAATCAATTATTGTCGGGATGTTTGTAGAAATCAAAAAGCAAATAATTGTAATTCATAAATTTAGCTTTTAATATTGCTCACTAATCAATTGGTTATTTGATGCTTGTAGAAATCAAAAGCAAATAATTGTAATTCATGAATTCTAGTTTTAATATTGCTCACCAATCAATTGGCTCTTTCGATGTTTCTAGAAATCAAAAAGCAAATAATTGTAATTCATAAATTTAGCTTTAATATTGCTCACCAATCAATTAGTTGCTTTTCCTGTTTGTAGAAATCTAAAAGCAAATAATTGCAATTCAGGAATTCTTGCTTTAATATTCTCACCAATCACTGGCTGTTTTATTGCTTGTAGAAATCAAAAGCAAATAATTGTTATTCATAAATTCTAGCTTTTTTAATATGCTCACCAATCAATTAGCTGTTTCGATGCTAGTAGAAATCAAAAAGCAAATAATTGTAATTCATAAATTCTAGCTTTAATATTGCTCACCAATCAATTAGTTGCTTTTCCTGTTTGTAGAAATCAAAAAAGCCAATAATTGTAATTCACAATTCCTTGCTTTAATATTGCTCACCAATCAATTAGCTGCTTTTTGCTGTTTGTAAAAATCAAAAAGCAAATAATTGTAATTCATAAATTCTAGCTTTTAATATTGCTCACCAATCAATTACGTTTCTATGCTTGTAGAAATCAAAAGGAAAAAAATTGTAATTCATAAATTCTAGTTTTAATATTGCTCACCAATCAATTAGCTGATTTTGTTGTTTGTAGAAAAATGAAAAAGCAAATAATTGTAATTCATAAATTCTAGCTTTAATATTGCTCACCAATCAATTGGCTGTTTCTTGATGGTTGTAGAATGAAAGCAAATAATTGCATCTATAAATTCTAGCTTTATTATTGCTCACCAATCAATTGGTTGTTTCCGATGCTTATAGAAATCAAAAGCAAAACAATTGTAAACGTTGCACTTAGTTTTAATATTATCAAACCAATCAATTAGCTGATTTTGCTTGCTTAGAAACTAAAAAGCATCAGAATTCAGTAAATTTAGCTTCTTTAATATTGTTTCACCAATCAATTGGCTGTTTCACATTTGTAGAAATCAAAAAAGCAAATAATCGTAATTCATAAATTCTAGTTTAATATTGCTCACCAATCAATTCTGGCTGTTTCAAGAAGTATAGAAATCAAAAAGCAAATAATTCTGCAATTCATAAAATCCCATGACATTGCTCACCAATCAATTAGCTGATTTTGCTGTTTGTAGAAATCAAAAAGCAAATAATTGTAATCTATAAATTCTAGTTTTAATATTGCTCACCAATCATTTATTACTTTATGCTTTATAGAAATCAAAAAAGCAAATAATTGTAATTTATACATTCTAGCTTTAATATTAGTTCACCAATCAATTAATGTTTCGATGCTTATAGATATCAAAAAGCAAATAATTGTAATTCATAAATTTAGTTTTACTTATTGCTCACCAATCAATTAGCTGTTTCATACAGAAATCAAAAAAAGCAAATAATTATAATCTTATGAATTCTTTACGCAATATTGCTCACTAAATCAATTATTGCTTTTCCTGTTTGTAGAAATCAAAAGTAAATAATTTAGACCATGAATTCTTGCTTTAATATTGCTCACCAATCAATCGCTGTTTTATTGCTTGTAGAAATCAAAGCAAATAATTGTAATTCATAAATTCTAGCTTTAATATTGCTCACCAATCAATTGGCTATTTTGGCTGCTTGTAGAAATCAAAAAAGCAAATAATTGTAATTCATGAATTCTACATGACATTGCTCACCAATCAATTGCTCTGGTTCTTCATGTTTCTAGAAATCAAAAGCAAATAATTGTAATTCATAAATTTAGCTTTGAAGATTAAGTCACTAAATCAATTAGTTGCTTTTCTCTGTTTGTAGAAATCTAAAATAAACAATTGTAACTATAGGAATTCTTTATTAATATTCCTCACCAATCAATTGGCTGTTTCATGCTTGTAGAAATCAAAAGCAAATACGATATTCATAAATTCTACTTTTAATATTTACCACCAACTAACAGCTGTTTCGAAGGCTAGGAATCAAAAGCAACAATTGTAATTCATAATCAGCTTCTAATACGTTTCACCAATCAATTAGTTGCTTCTTCCGTTTGTAGAAATCAAAAAGTCAATAATTGGGAATTCATGTAACTTTTTATTTAATATTGTTCACCAATCAATTAGCTGTTTTTGCTGTTTGTAGAAATCAAAAGCAAACAATTGTAATTCATAATCTCCATTTTTAATATTGCCCACCAATCAATTGGATGTTTCAGATGCTTGTAGAAATCAAAGGAAAAAATAAATCATAAACTTATTTTTAATATTGCCTGCACTAACCAATTAGCTGATTTGCTGTTTGTAGAAATGAAAATGCAATAATTGTAATTCATAAATTCAGCTTTAATATTGCTTCACCAATCAATTGCTGTTTCAAGGTTGTAGAAATGGCGCTGCAATAATCGTAATCATAAATGCCTTAATATTGTTTGCACTAATCAATTGGCTGTTTTATGCTTTAGAGAAATCAAAAGCAATAATTAACTATAAATTCTAGTTTTAATATTGCTCACCAATCATCATTGATTTTGTTTGCAGAAACCTAAAAGCAAATAATTGTAACTACAAATTTAGTTTTAATATTTATTTTCACCAATCATCATTGTTTCTATGTTGTAGCAATCAAAAGCAATAATTAGACCATAAATTGGGGGCTTTAATATTGCCTCACTAATCAATTATTGTTTCTGATGTTTATAGAAATCAAAAGCAATAATTGTAACTACAATTGCTTTAATATTACTCACCAATCAATTTAGAAGATTTGCTGTTTGCAGAAATCAAAAGCAAAATACTGTGAATCATAAAATTCAGTTGATGTTGTTTACCAATCAATTTGCCAGTATTGATATCACAGAAATCAAAAGAAGAATTTAATCACAAAATTTAGCTTTTGATGATGTTCACCAATCAATTGGCCAAGTTCACGTTTATAGAAATCAAAAGCAAATAATTGTAATTACAATCCTATTTTTGTCATTTCACCAATCTATCATTTATCATTAAATAAAGAAACGAAAAAGCAAATAATTGTAATTCAAATTTAGTTTTAATATACGCAATTAAATTATTGGCTATTTTCAAGGTTACAGAAATCAAAAAGCAAATAATTGTAATTATACATTCTAGTTGATTATTGTTTCACCAATCAATTTATTGTTTCGATGTTTACATATCAAAAAAGCAAATAATTTAATTCATAACTTTGGTTTAATATTACACCAATCATCGAATATTGATTTTATTGTTTTAAATTAAAAAGCAACAATTGTAATTCACAAATTTTTAGTTTAATATTTACTCACTCAACTAATTAGCTGATTTTGAGCACAAAATCAAAAAATAATTGTAATCATTAATTCTTGTTTAATACGTTTCAAATTAAATCAATTGGTTGTTTCATGCTTGAGAAACTAAAAAGCAAATAATCGTATCCGCGTAAATTTAGCTTTATTGTTCTTCACCAATCAATTGACGTTTGCATGTTTGTGAAATCAAAAGCAAATAATATAATTCATAAATTTAGCTTTAATATTGTTCACCAACCAATTGTCGTTTCAATGTTTAAATCAAAAGCAAATACCTTTAAATTCATAAAATTCTATTTTCATATTGCTCTGTTCAATCAATTATATTGCTTTTGCTGTTTGCGGTAAATCAAAAGCAATAATTGTAATTCATAAATTTAGTTTTCAATATTGTTCAATTAACTGACTCATGTTTCTACGTTTGTAGAAACCTAAAGCAAGAATTTTGTAATTCATAAATTAGAAGTTTGAACATTGCTCAACAACTGATCTTGATGTCGATGTTGAAGAATCAAAGAAAAAATTGTAACTAATAATTCTAGTTTAATATTGTTCAATTAAATCCAATTAGTTTATCTTGCTGTTTGTGAAACCAGTATGCACGACCTTTTGTAATCACAAATTCTAGTTTAATGATATCACCAACTGCATCGAAATATTTTGTTGTTTAGAGAAATCAAAATAAATAACGTAATTCCATAAATTTATTTAATATTGTTCACCAACTTAAATTTTATTGTTTCACCATTAAACCAGCAAATAATTAAAATTTAATAAATTTAGTTTTGACATTATCACCAATCAATTATTGTTCTATGTTGTAGAACTAAAAAGCAATGAATTAGAATTTGTAATTCGGTTTAATATTGTTCACCAATCATTTAGCTGCTTTTGTTGGTTTAGAGAAATCAAAAGCAAATACCTGTAATTCAGGATCTAGTTTTAATATTTAAGCCTCACCAATCATTTGCTTATTTATGTTTAGGGAGAAACTAAAAATAAATAATCAGGAATTATAAATTTAGCTTTAATATTAACAATTAATCAATTGGATGTTTCATGTTGAAGAAATCAAAAGGAAAAAATCATAATTCATAATTTGGTTTAATATTGTCAATTAACCATCATTGATTTATTATTAGAAATCAAAGTAAATAATGTAATTCATAAATCAGTTTAATATTGCCTCACCAATCCCATCACGTTTGGCGCTAGAACCGCAAGCAAATAATTGTAATGAATAAATTTTAGTTTTAATATTATTTACCAATCAATTCATTGCTCTATACCAGAAATCAAAAAGCAAATATAATTTGTAACTAATTCTAGTTTTACTATTTGTCACCAACGATTGATGTTTTTACGTTTAGAAACCCAAAAGTAAATAACGTAATCATAAATTTAGTTTTAATATTGTCACCAATCGAATTAATATTAATGATACTAGAAATCAAAAATAATTGTAATTAATAAATTTAGTTTAATATTAGTCACCAATCATTTGGTTGGCTTCATGCGCTGGTAAATCAAAGTAAAACATTTGTAATTCATACCCATTTTTAATATTGTTTCACCAATCAATTGATACTTAAGGTTGAAGAAATCAAAAATAGAAAAATTAAATTCCATAACTGGTTTTATATTGTTTCACCAACTAATAGTTGATTTCGTTGCTTAGAAATCAAAGCAACACTAGAATTCATAAATTAGCTTGAATATATTATCACTAAATTAATTGGCTGTTTCAAGGTTGTAGAAATCAAAAGCAAGACTATAGAATTAATAAATCTAGTTTTAATACGAGCACTAAACGAATTGGCTGTTTCGATGTCGAGGAAATCAAAAAATAAATAATTAATTGATACATTCAGTTTTTATTGTTTACCAATCACTTATTATTTATGTTTATAGATATCAAAAAGCAAATAATTGCATCTATAAATTCTAAGAATATTGTTTCACCAATCAATCATTACCGATGTTTGTAGAAACTAAAAAGCAAATAATTGTAATTCATAAATTCTAGCTAATATTGCTCACCAATCAATTAGCTGTTTTGCATAAGTCATAAATCAAAAAGCAAATAATTGTAATTCATAAATTTAGTTTAATATTGTTGCTCACCAACTAATTGGTTGATTTGCTGTTTGTAGAAATCAAAAGTACCAATTGTAATCCATAACTCTAGCTTTAATATTGCTCATCAATCACTATTGTTACGTTTGAAAATAACTAAAAAAGCAAATAATTGCATCTAAATTCTAGTTTTAATACATTGTTCACCAATCAATTAGCTGCTTTTGTTGTTTGTAGGTTCAAAAAAGCAAAAAATTGTAATTCATAAATTTCATTAATACAATGCACCAACTAATTTATTGTTTTGTATGCTTGTAGAAATCAAAAAGCAAAGACTGTAATTAATAAATTTAGCTAATAATAAGCCACCAATCAATTGGCTGTTTTATGTTTGTAGAAACCGTGCCAATAATTGTAACTACAAATTCTATTTTAATATTGTTCACCAATCAATAGCTGTTTTGATGCTTGTATAATCCAAAAAATAATAGTAATTCATAAATTCAGCTTAATTATTGCCTCACCAATCAATTAATGGTTTACGTTTAGAAATTCCAAAAAGTAATAATAGTAATTCATAAATTCTAGCTTTAATATTGCTCACCTAAATCAATTATTGCTCTAATGTTTGCAGAAATCAAAAAAAGTAATTGCATCCATAAATTTAGCTTTAATATTGCCCATCGCAATCATTGATTTTGCTGTTTGTAAAAATCAAAAGCAAATAATTGTAATTCATTAATTTCTTGTTTAATATTGTTCACTTGAATCAATTGGCTGTTTCACATGTTACAGAATCAAAAGCACGACTGTAATCTACAATTCTAGCTTTAATATTGTTTCACCAATCAATTGACGTTTCATGCTTGTAGAAACTCAAAAGCAAAATAATAGCATTCATAATATCAGCTTTAATATTGCTCACCAATCAATTGGCTGTTTCGATGCTTGTAGAAATCAAAAAGCAAATAATTGTAATTCATAAATTCTAGCTTTAATATTGTTTCAACAACTAATTAGTTGCCGCTGTTTGTAGAAATCAAAAAGCAAATAATTGTAATTCATAATCTTAGTTTTAATATTGTCATCAATCAATTGCCAGCCAATGTTTATAGAAATCAAAAAGCAAATAATTGTAATTCATAAATTCTAGCTTTAATATTGTCACCAATCAATTGGATACTTCACGCTTGAAGAAATCAAAAGGAAAAAAATTGTAATTCATAAATTCTAGTTTTAATATTGCTCACCAATCAATTAGCTGATTTTGCTGCTTGTAGAATCCTCAAAAGTAAATAATTAAATTATAAATTCTAGTTTTAATATTACTTCACCAATCAATTAGCTGATTTGCTGTTTGTAGAAATCAAAAAGCAAATAATTGTAATTCATAAATTCTAGCTAATGTTGTTCACCAATCAATTGGCTGTTTCAATGCTTGTAGAAATCAAAAAGCAAATAATTTGCATTTAATAAATTCTAGTTTTAATATTGTCATTTCAATCAATTTATTGTTTCAAGGCTTTGTAGAAATCAAAAGCAAATAATTGTAATTCATAAATTCTAGTTTTAATATTGCTCACCAATCAATTAGCTGCTTTTGCTGTTTGTAGAAATCAAAAGCAAATAATTGTAATTCATAAATTCTAATAATATTGCCACCAACTATTTTGGCTATTTTGATGCTTGTAGAAATCAAAAGCAAATAATTGTAATTCATAAATTCTAGCTTTAATATTGTTTTAATTTTCAATCAATTATTGTTTCGATGCTTGTAGAAATCAAAAGCAAATAATTGTAATTAATACCCTCGCTTTAATATTGCTCACCAATCATTTGGCTATTTCGATAAAGCTTGTAGAATCCTCAAAAAGCAAAATGATTGTAATTCATAAATTTCAGCTTTAATATTGCTCACTAATCAATTAGCTGATTTTGCTGTTTAGAAATCAAAAAGCAAATAATTGTAATTCATAAATTCTAGCTTTAATATTGCTCACCAATCAATTGGCTGTTTCAATGCTTGGGTAGAAATCAAAAAGCAAATAATTGTAATTAATAAATTAGTTTTAATATTGCTCACCAATCAATTGGCTGTTTCGATGCTTGTAGAAATCAAAAAGCAAATAATTGTAATTCATAAATTCTAGTTTTAATATTGTTTCAACCTAATCAATTAGCTGCTTTTGCTGTTTGTAGAAATCAAAAAGCAAATAATTGTAATTCATAAATTCTAGTTTTTATTGCTCACCAATCAATTGGCTGTTTCGATGCTTGTAGAATCAAAAAGCAAATAATTGTAATTAATAAA
>JBBBDQ010017564.1:0-14135 GCA_037127315.1 Ascarosepion bandense | reverse complement strand
GGAAATTTCACAATAAACAAAGGACAGAATTTCTGGAAACACTAAACGTGGGACGAAATTTCTGGAAACACTAAACGAAGGACGGAAATTTCTGCAAACCGTAAACTACGGACGGAAATTTTCTGGAAGCACGAAACGAGGGATGAAAATTTCTGGAAAGACTGAACAGCAGACGGCAATTTCTGGAAACACTAAATTAGGGACAGGCATTTCTGGAACCACTAAACGAAGGGGACAGCAATTTCTGGGAACATTAAACGAGGTACAGAAATTTCTGCGGCAAATCAGAAAGCGAGGATAAAGATTTATAAAAACACTAAATGAGGGATTTCCAGAAACACTATACGAGGGAATAAAACTAAAACTTACCTTTCTATAATTTGTTACAATTTGTTAAAGCTTATATTTTGTTAAGGTTTATTTAATAAATAAGCAACGATGAGGTGTTGGAAAGAATGACAACAAAAAGGAAATTGATGCTGAGCATCGGAGAAGAGACAACTGAAGTTCCTGGGACATGCAATGAGAAAAGAGAGCCTGGAGAACCTGATACTGACAGGTCAGATAGAAGGAAGGAGAGACAGAGGAAGGCAGCGGGTAACATATTTGCAGGGTCTGATCAGGTGGATGACGGAACGGGGGTTGCCAGGCTCCCAACAGGATCAAACATACTAACAGCCACAAGGGATAGGGAGACGTGGAGAGCCATGATCGCCTACGTCCTGAGGGACAGGGCACATAGAAGAGAAGAATACTCGCTAATAATCTGGGAGAGGTAATAATCCGTCTCCTTTCCTGCCAATTATGGGTAAAATAACTGGACAGAATAGGTTCTATAGCCTGGTCTGGCAACCAGTCTACCACTGAAAGTAAAGGCAACCTACGTCATCTTCTGCCCAGTCAGTCATACTCTTTCGAGGCATGATCACAAAGCGTGTATCACGACTGACAAACTGAATATAATAGTTATATACATGATTAAGGTTTCCACTGGGCATAAATTGGGGGATTATTTTTATATTTATGAAGTAAGAAACTGATCCTACACTAATTATTACTTAATAAAATACATCTCTTACCCTTTTAGCTATGAGTTAAATAACAGGACAGATTGGGTTCTATAGCCTTGGCTGGCAGCCAGTCTAACGCAGAAAACGTGGCAAACTGCTTCAGGACAATCATGCACAGTGAGTCATGTCTCGAAAGAGACATGATCGCCCAAGCGTATATTATGTATGGCACTTAACTGACTGAATAGGGAAAGATTGGCCACAATGTGATCCATCAGTTTTTATAAAGATCATATTAAGTGACACAAAATGTGCAAACACCGGCTGAAAGTTATTGAAGATTCTTCTTCTTCTTCTTCTTCTTCTTCTATGTGCCTTGTACTTTCAGGACGGAGACGATCATGGCTTTCCACGTCTCCCTATCCCTGGTTGCTCTTAGTACGTTTTCCTGGTACATCATGCAACCTGTTCGTCATTCACCTGATAAGGCCCTTGAAATATATCTTAACCGCTGCTTTCCTCTGTTTCGTTTTCTTCTATATTACCTGTCCGTTTCAGGTTTTTTTCTAAGCCCTCGCTCTCCTGCCATGTCCCAGTGATGACTATGCATTCAGTTCTCTTGTAATTGATATAGTCTTTCTTTCTGATTTCTTTAACTACTTCCTGTAGATGGTCTTGTAATTTCTTTTCTGTATCTGCTATTAGCACCGTATCATTCTCAGGAATAATACTCTGTTGCAAGATGGAAATCACTAAATTAACCGATAACATATTCTTAATAAAATTTGCTAATGAAACTTTCTGTTTACTACTGGTTTTAATTCCATCCTTTCTTTCCTACTTTTGCAGGTCGTGGACAAAACTGATTAAATACAGAAAGATATGACATTCTTAATCAATTAATCATATTTTACTTCGCCTCCATGTCACGTGTTGAATGTGAACGACCAATAAACAATGCAATTTCAAAGTAACACCAATGCATCGTCCGTATCTCTAAAAGATTCAATAAAAGATTCAATAGAGCCTGGAAGAAGGAAAAAAGTTATTTTCTTTCGAATTAAATACGACTCAAAACAAGCTGATGTATTAACCAAACCAAAACCAGATGATCATTTTGCAAATCCCAACGAATTTATGTGGATACGATGGAAGATATGGCTTACCAGTTTATATGAGCTACCTATGACTTTGAAGTGCATTCACTGTTTATCTTAAAAGAATATACAAAACGTTTAACAGTGAATATGAATGTTTCTGATTCGTGCAATGAAAGAGTTGTGTCAAAGGTGATTTTTCTTCGACTTGTATTTCTGATAGGTTGTTAAAAATTGTTTCGAAAGTTCGACTTCCAGACAAAACGTCTTCAGCATCTGCTACGATATTAACAACAGGAAAAACTTGTACTTCTTATACTTTCGAGACCTGCAAGCGTTTGCAGGATTGAACCGACTGGTTTACTTCGATATTGTTGTCAGTAAGGGTAGCCAAAAAGAATATAATAATTCAATCGATTTATGCAGTGGCAAACACATTAGTGCATCACTTGTGGTTAATATCTTCAATTACGCTGCAACCTTATTATTTGCCTTTTCTCCTCTGCTTCTTGGGTTCATTTCAAAAGCCAAGCTTAATAACATCGACAACCATTTGCTTTGATTCATTCGATGAACACCTTGAATGTCGAAAGAAATAAACGATATTTTCCTCCGTTTGGAGATGAATCAAGTTGACTAAATGAAAAGGACCCGTATTGTAGCTTCGTGATTTTCATCAGGTGGTTGCTACTTTTGAGTCAAAATCCGCATTGGCATCGAGAATACGTCGTTCTATGGCAGTTGTTTCCTGTGTTCGCAATCCTTTGTGCAGAGTTAATGTTGGAGTATTATACAATCAAAGAAAAAACTCTATTCTTACCTTGAAAATAACCATTCCGCTTGGATGAGTCGATGATGTTTGGTTATAAGGCAAGTGCTGAAAACACTGAATATTTTATCGGCGGTCCTTTCGTTTGGTTTTCAGTTTTTGTTATTGTAGGTTTGATTGTGATTAATATTCCAAATCGCCTCATTGTATATAGTCGACTCCATCAAAGGAAAACATGGACCATTTCCTAGTCCAAGATATCAGGCTGCAGCATTTTGGGGGGCTAAATATTTCTAACTTACATGATTACGAATTGCTACACGCCATTTTGAAATCAAGTCTGTTGACGGCTGTAAATCCGTCGTTTTGGTACGCGGTTATTAAGCGATGGTTTAACTGTTGCAAACGAGTTTGTAATTGTTTCATTAATTCCCAAGTATTTTATCAATTGATAAATATTTTTATTATTTTCTCTTCACGTTCGTTACTTTTGTTGTAGCTGTGAACTGATTCTCTGTATCGCCTATTATGGCTGCCTATTCTACAGATCTTAGCTAGCAATACCGCTACAGTTACACTCAGGTTTATATTTTTCCATTATGGAGTAACGGCCACTGGGGTCGAAAGATACTTGCAGTAATATGCTTTGTATTTTTTTACAAATGTGTGCTTTCCTCTTTATATTTGGTCTTTATATGTTTCTAACAATCTTTTTTTTGTTGAATTTTTCAATAATTTATACATTAATCATTTTCAATAGCTAAACCAGACGCCTCTGACTTCTTGCTTTTATTAACTATTGTTCGTCTATTCTTCCTTCTATTGCTCAATCAGTTTCTAAGACATATCTTTTTTTCTCTTCAGAAATTATCGATTACCTTGGCACAGAACGTATGCGAGGATTTCGTTTATATTAGGCTAGGTGAGCGTTTCATATATCGGAAATTGTTTGAAAAGATTGTTCAGGAACATCAACCGATTCGATTTGAAGTTGTCAAGGCTCTGATTAAATTATCCATGGGCGCTTATATATTCATTTGTTGCCTCTATACTTTTCAAAGCGTATTCCTAAATATGTCGGCATATATCAAAATCGGTCTTATAATTTTTACAACGACAATTCCAAAATTGATGTCCGTTTGGAAAGACACAGAGTTAGAATCCCAGTGGAAAGCTTTGCCCATCTTGGAAACAATTTATGTTTTTCAACAAGAAACAAACTTTCCCCATAATCTACAAATGGCTAACAGTGTTAGTGATTATTGACAGAAAAACAAATATTGCAGAAAACCTTAATTGTACTCGTTTACGTTACCCTGTTTAATTTTTTTAATCATTTCTTCGGCAAGCCATTCCATGGCCACTATTGCATGGCGCTACATAAAGAGGAAGGTAAAGAAGGAGTGGTTAGACATAGGGAATGTCAGAGGAAGGTGACAGATGAGTAAGGACACCGAGGATGAAGGAGTTGGGCAGATGGGAAGAGTGTTGATAGAATGGGAGCAGATTAGTGTGTTAGGTGGTGTCTGTTGACCTTACATTTAAACTCCTGGAAATTCATAAAAACACGTCGGGAAACAGAAATCGTCTGGAAGGGAATTCCACAGTCGGGAAGTATTCAATGCACGGGCTGATGGTAGATTTATATATGTGCAGGATAATTTAGACGGAAAAAACTTCGGGCCCTACACAGAGAACCGACTTTCCGCAGCGGATTTGCAATGGATTCGATATAATCATTCCATTTGAGGTCCGCTGAAAGTGTGAGACAAGGAGGCGTATTGTTTTACTCTCTGGGTGGCAAGCCTGGTCCTGCTAATGGGAGGAGGTAGGTGAGATTGTCGATGATGGTTAATTGAGAGTAACTGGTTTTAGAAGCATTAAAATTTACTAGCTGTTTCTTTACCCCAGTCCACTATGGATTGGAAGTCTTTTTCAATCTCGGCTGCGAGTTAGCTTTGACGCCTACACCAGAATTTTGGTCGAGGCGAGAGTAAACTGTGGTGTCATCGGCGTACAAACCTACCTGGGCTCTTTCTTATGGAATCGAAGTCATTAATGTATATCAGGAAGAGTGTAGGACCTAAGATGGAGCCTTGGGGGACACCTGTGTTTGTATGGTAGTTCTGGGAGGCATGTCCGTTTAATACCACCTTCATTGTGCGGTTAGAGAGGAATGACTGGATTAGTTCAAACAAATGTCGGTTATACCATAGCTCCGCAGTTTACACAGAAGGCCAGCATGCCAAACTCTATGAAAGCCTTAGATATATCCAATGCAACGGTTCTGGTTCGCCATTTCTGTTGAATGCCTTGTATATGTATGAAGTGATGGTCGTTAGCATATCAGCAGTAGACCTGGTGAAGGCGAAACCATATTGATTGTCCGAGAGGAAGACCTGGTAACAACTTGAGATGCTGAACCACCTCGGCTTCGTCGAGAACATCTGTTTTCTATTTTACTGAACTTTTGGATTGGTGAAAGGGATCTTAAATATATCAAATTCATTTTTTATAAACACGTCGTGTATATTTTCTCACTCATATCTACGGTTTCCTTCTGCTGTAGACAAAGCGTCATTTTCATTTAAATACATTAGACCATTCAAACACATTTAAAGCGATTCACCTTATATAACGTATCGTAAAGACAGCACTCACGGCAACTCAATAATGTATAGATGCCCCTACTATCTATCTATCTATCTATCTATCTATCTATCTATCTATCTATCTATCTGAAATGATCTACCTAATATTCATCTATGTGACTATCAACCACCTGTGTGTGTGTATTGACGCGCATATTCAAATATTTTAATTTCTTCTATTATACATTTGAAAACAAGACATGAAAAACTTACAGGTTAAGAATTCATTCACTCGAATCTACTGACCACCAATACCTCTGTCTCCGCCTGTTTCTCCTCAGTTCAGGTTAGTTACCTACTACTTTCTTTTTACCGTTCTCCCTCCTCTCTGTGCTCCCCTACTAGATAGCATTGCTGACGACATGAATAGGCTATTTCCTATAACCCATTCCTTTATGTTGTGTTGGAGACCTCAATGCCCATCACTCCAGAATGGCTTGAAAAGCACCGTTATGATCAGCGGGCATTCACAGCATGAACTTTGCTATTTCCCAATCCCTTACATGGGGTGGTGGACTTCCCCTCGCCCTGAAAACTCCCTCAGATTCTGTTCACCTGCTAAAGTCTATATGTTTCACCTCTGCCTTTGACGCCTGTCCAAGTCTGCCAGCTTCCCCACTCTCGGCAACTCTGACACGCTATGCGTCTCTCAGTATTTCTTTCCAATCTCACTCCCAAGAGGCCCCCTACCTATAGGACATGCCCTCTATAAAAGCTGACTGGGTACTGTGATTTCCACTGCGTCCCTTGAGAAAAGTGTTCGACCTATCAGATTGATGACTGTTACTCTGAGGTCTCGTCATGGGTGAAAGCTAGCATTGATGCCTTCATGCAAGGAGTATTGCCGACCTCCATTCCTCTCCGGTATTGGTTCTCTCCGGCCTGCTCAGCCGCCAATACCCACAGACGCATTGCTACCGTCTATTCCGGAGGCCAGTCGCTTCAATTTGTGGGCGCCTGTTCACATCTGCTCGCAATAGAGGACACAAAGAGAACCCTAAGCCAAGCCGCCAAACAGTTGTTTGCTGAGAGAATGCGACAGCGCATGGCTGACCGCAAGTTCGGCTCAAGGACTATTTGAGGATTTGCAAACGAGTGCTCAACAATAGGAAATCCTCAATATCTCCTTTTAATCCGCTGATTTGGGGTTCTCACGTCATGTGGACAAAGCTGGAGCCTTTTTGAATTCTCATCAACTCTACCTTCGACTCATCAGACACACCCACCCCGACTTCCTAATGAACTGAGAGCCAAACTGCACGACGTATATTCACCCCCGACAGTGATATCGGTAATTTCGAACTCATTTACAGGCGGGTGGAGACGATGGAATCCGGTGATAGTCCGCCGGATGTGTTATCTGGCTTTCCCCTGTCCTCTCTAAACTATTTATATACTGCCTTTCTGCTTCCTGCTTTCCTGCATGCTGGAAGTTCTCTTCAGTCGTTCCTGTATTTAAGAATTGTGATGAACCCTCGGGCCCAACCAACTATCGCCCTATCAGTCTTCTGATATTCGGGAAAGTATTGAGGCCTATAATCCAATGCTGAAATAGTTCATCATCTCCCCGCCCACAAACTGTTCTCCGACAGGCAATACGGATTCGTTTTGCGCAGGTCACGGCAACTGCTGGCAACGGGTGGCTGCTACAGACCCTTGATGAGTCTGACGAGGCTCGCGCGATTGCTCTGGACATCTCCAGGGCTTTCGGCAGAGTTTGGCACTCTGGCCTCCTATACTGCGCAGCTACGCGGTTGTAGTGTTACCGGTCGCCGCCGACCTAATCCAATCTTTCTTAAATAAACGCAAAATGAAGTGTTCTGAATGGGCGTGCCTCTTCGTCCTGGCACGAATGCTGGTGTCCCACAGGGCTTATCCCCAGGCCCGACGCTCTTCCTTATTTTCATCAACGACCTCCCAGATGAAATCAAGTCCCAAGTCGGCATCTACGCAGATGACACTACAATATACTCCCGCACCAGTAAGAAACCTGTCGTGGCGGGACGGACATAATCTCGCTGCTGACCTTGACGGATCTACTCTGTGGTGAACTGGGGCATAAAGAGGCTTGTACTTCAATTCCTCTAAGACCAAGCTGTTGTCTGTCAACCATTACGAACGCCTCTCCTGCCTCCCATAAGCATAGACAAGCAGTTCTCCCGGAGAGTAATACCGGCCTCCTCGGACTTACCCTGTCCTCAGACCTCAAATGGAACCACTATATTAAATCCATAGCAAAATCTGCTAAGAAGGTTGGGTCACTATGTCGATCCAGGATTTTTTTCCACCTGAATCCATCCTGCATATATACAAGTCAACCATCGTCAACTGTGGAGTACTGCCCATTTACCGCCCGCCTGTGAGACTCGCTCCCGTATTCTTGGCACCTGACGGCTACAACCTCCAGAAATTTAAATGCAAAGTCAATATAAAATGTCACCTAACCACAGACTCTAGCTCTCTCCCCACCCCGGCTCTTGCCCTTTCTCTCCACCTATGTATCTGTCATCGCACCTGCTTTCTCGCTTTTCCCTGAACCTTTCTAACCAATTTGTACTCCCCACTCTTTTCTAATTAATATTTTTACATTTATGTAGCCCCCTGCACATCAGTGGTGTTTCCGCCTTGCTCGGTTGAAATGATTAAAAAGATGAATCATTACAAAAACACTATGAGAATCATGAATATTTTAACATAAATGGTGTAAATCTATTTAGATAATTCAAACTATTTTTCAATAATTTCATTAAACTTACCTTTCTTTATATGTAATTGTAATGATTCTAAAGCAGAATAATCATCATAAATATTTAATCATACATAGTGTAAATGTAGTTGGATATTTCCCACCAATTGTCAAGAATTTTATGGTTTCTAACATTTAATTAATGGAATTGTGATTCTATGGCGGAATAAATATCATATATATATATATATATATATATATATATACGTAACTGGAGTAAATACATTAAGATATTTCTTCCTATCTTGCAAATAAATTTTTGAAAACATATATATGTAATATAATTCTAATGATTCTAAAAGTGGAATATATATCGTATATATCTAAACCTAACTGTTGCAAATTTATTTGAGTATCTACTCGAAATATCAAGAATTTTCTTTAAAGTTCGGATGTAATATAAGAGAGTTTCTGGCAGAATAATTTTCAAAAATTTTTAATTTTCATATCTGTAATTGGTGATTCTGTAGCGGAATAAATATCATATATATATATATATATATATATATATATATATATATATATAATCGTAATTGGTGCTTAATAATAAATAAATTAAGATATTTCTTCTTATAGATGTAATTCTACAGTTACGCTTAGATATTTATTCCGCCTTGAATCCATTAAATTATATATAAGGATATTACACACATTCTTTTCAAGATAGGAAGAAATATCTTAATCTATTTACACCAGTTACGGTTTATGCATATATATATATATATATATATATATATATATATATATGATATATTTCCGCCATAGAGAAAAAATCTACAAAAATCTGGTGTAGGCGTCAAAGCTAACCTCGCAACCGAGATTAGAAAAAAGACCTCCAATCCATAGTGGACTGGGGTAAGAAATGGCTAGTAAATTTTAATGCTTCTAAAGAGAAACGAAGCTATCTCAATTAACCATCATCGACAATCTCACCTACCTCCCATTAGCATGGACCAGGCTTGCCTACCAGAGTAAAACACTACGCCTCCTTGCTCACATTTTCAGCGCGGACCTCAAATGGAATGACTATATCGAATCCATTGCTAAATCCGCTGCTATGAAAGTTCTTGTTCTCTGTGTAGGCCCGGAAGTTTTTTTTCCTGTCTAAATCTATCCTGCACATTTATAAATCTACCATCCGCCGCATTGAATACTGCTGCCATATTCACGGTGCCCCTGCTGTTCTCCTCGGGCTTCTCGATAAGGTTCAGAGGAGGGTCTGTACGATAGATACCGACTTGGCAGACTGCCTGCAGTCTCCTCTCCCCACCGGCGCGACGTGGCTTCCTCAGGTTCTTCTATGAATAATTCCACGGCTTCTGCTCCGATGAACTTAGATCACTAAAATGCCCCCTAAATACGAATTTGAACGAGATACTAGATTAGCAACTAGATCCCAATTTTCAGTGAAACTTATAAAATGCAGCCGTAACTTCTACTCCAATAGTTTCTTTTTCCTCGCACTTCCCGACTGTGGAATTCTCTTCCAAATGATTGCTTCACCGACTTGCCACCGTGTAGGAGTTTAAATGTAAGGTCAATAGACACCTCCTAACACACTAATCTACTCCCATTCTATCAAACACTCTTCCCATCTGTCTGACCCTCATCCTCGCTATCCTTACCATCTGTCACCTTCTCCTGACATTCCTATGTCTGCTCTACCTTCTCTTTACTCCTTCCCCTATGTAGCCCCATGCGCAATAGTGGCAGTGAATGTCTTGTCGGGGTGAGATGATTAAAAAAAAATAGATCCACTTCAAGTACATATATGGAAAATTAAAAATTCTTGAAGATTATTCTGCCAGAGACTCTTTAAAATTACAAAGGAAAGTTTTTACAAATGCTTGAAAGTTCAAGGAAATAGCTAAATAAATTTTCAACATTTACGTTTCGATATTTATGTTATATATTTCCGCCTTAGAATCATTAAAATTACATATAAGATTATTTTACAGAAATTCTTTGCAAGATAGGAAGAATTATCTTAATCTATTTACAACAGTTACGTTAATGTATATATATATGTATATATATTTATTATAAATTATGTTTGTATCATGTACATATCCTCTTCTCACAATCATGATTGTAGAGAAGAGGACATATATAGAAGAAATTATGTACATGTTCTAAAACATAATTTATAATAAATATTCACAGCTCTATATACATCATATATCGAGCACTGTCTTAAATTAATATTTTGGACAGGAAAAAACTTTTCTTTTTTCTCTCCTCATTCGTATATATATATATATATATATATATATATATATATATATATATATATTGTCATCCGCAGACAGGTCTGTATCGCTGCATCACAGCTCATCAGTACGGCTAGACTCCGATTGCTTTTTAGCCTCGGATTGAAACCCGACCGAATTGGCGTCAGTCGGCGACTTACCTTCGGGCTATGGGCGCTAGTGGAAGAAGGCAGATCTTTTAACGCATATATTATCATTATACGCGCCCAATAGCTAGAGTGATCTAATTTACGTAATGGAATGAGCGATGCGTATACGCCAGAGTAGCTACTATTTTTCAAAGTTTACCATTTTTCCAGAGTGCTCAATCAGGCCGTGAGAGCGTAAAATGAAAATATATATGATATTTATTTCGCCAGAGAATCATTACATTTACATATATGGAAAATTCTGGAAAATTATTAGGCCAGAATTTAAAATTACATCGGAAGTTTTTAAGAAACTGTTTGAAAGATCGAGAAATTTGTAAATAAATTTCATACAGTTATGTTTAGATATTTATGATATATATTCATGGGGAATCAGTTAAATATATATAAGGATACTTAAACATATTAGCATTTAAAGACATTTAAAGCGATTCACTTATCTAACGTATCGTAAAGCATATAATTTAATGCAACTTACCCAATAAGCATATCTATCTATCTATCTATCTATCTATCTATGATATGATCCATTTCTCAATATTTAACTATATGCCCATCAGCCTATGTAACCAAATGTCTATTGACGCGCATATATTCTAATATTTAATTTATAATTTTCAAGAATATTTAATTTAAGTTATATATTGTATATTTGGTATATTGTAGTGATTCTATGGCGGAAGATATATCATATATATATATATAAAGATTTGTACCTCAGAATAAATTAATAACTTTAAATGAGATAATTATAATTATCCCAACCCGAGGAACATTTCGGCCATCACTCTTCAAGGGCTTACGTTGACTTTATTACAAATGGTTAACAATGCGCAAAAAACAAAGGATTACTTACAATACTGGGGGCTGGGGATGGAATTAGTTTAAAATAATCTTTAATCAGTAAATATTAAAACGTAAGGGGGTGTAAACATACAATTCCACAAGAGTAATAAAAAGAAAATTGTTGCACTCACAAACCTCAGTAATTGTAAGGAGCGAATGAATCGCTCTTTTTGCCTGCACAGTCTCGGGAAGCGCTGGAGGTTTAGACAAACAGCCTCCAAAACGCGAAGACGATGAGCCGATCGGAGCACTGTGCAGCAACAGTAAACCAATTGTCCTCATACAAAGAGGCACATGCCTGGCTGTCCAGTAGGTGTTGGCTAATGGCTGAATCCAGAAAGGCCTTGGTCTTTCTTATAGGGTCTAAGAGGGCTACCTGAATGTATATTAGCGGGGGCAAGTGTCCCGGGTCTCCAACTCAGATTGGTTCGGGTTGTCCTCGAATATATATATATAAACGTAGCTGGTGTAAATAGATTGAGATATTTTCCCATCTTGCAAAAAATGTCTGTAAATATCCTTATATGTAATTCTAATGATTCTAAAGCCGAATATATATCATAAATATTAGACGTAACTGTTGCAAATTTGTTTAGGTGTTTCTCGATCTTTCAAGCATTTTCTTAAAAACTTCCGATTTAAACTTACAGAGTTTTTGAAGAATAATTTTCAACGATTTTTAATTTTCCATAGATATAATTGAAGTAGTTCTATAAGTGAATAAATATCATATATATATATATATATATATATATATATATATATATATATATAACAATTGGTGTAAATAGATGAAGATATTTCTTTCTATCTTGCAACAATTTCTTTCTATCCCTATAAATATATATATATATATATATATATATATATATATATATATAAACGTAACTGGTGTAAATAGATGAAGATATTTCTTTCTATCTGCAAATAATTTCTTTAAATATCCTAGTATGTAATTCTAATGATTCTAAGACCGAATATATATCATAGTAAATAAAATCATGAATATTATGATAAATAAATATAAATATTTAATTTACTTTGCTTAAATTTATTGAGATATTCTGTCTACCTTTCAAGCGATCTTTATTTAATAGTAAAAATATCTGCCTGAATGAATATCATAAATAATCTAAGCGTAAACGGTGGAAGGTATACGCTGTATTTTGTCCTTTCCATGCAAGGACTTTTTCAAAACTTTATTTTATATCTCCCTCCAGTATTAATAAGAGTTAACAGGAGATAGCTCTGAAAGTTCTTTGGAGTTCTTAGAAGTTCTAGGGAGTTCTTTAGAGATCTATTGGTGTTCAGTAGAACTAATAGTTACTCCAGTTTGGAGATGGACTGAGGAATGACACAGTCGGCAGTTAACTGAATACTAAGGGGTCAGCTTTTCAGTGGAAGATTAATAATTCCTAACATTTTAGGTGCGTAAAGTCAATTAGCAACTGACATAGCACGATTTTAACCTTCAGAATATATATAGTGTAAATATATTGATATTTCAAGTTACATCTCTCAAATAATTTTCTTAAAAATCTACTCATATGTAATTGTGGGGATTCTATGGTGTAAAACCTGTAATAAATATTTAAATTTACCCGATGTAAATGTATTTAGATATATCGTCCAAGCTTTAATGAATGTTTTTCAAAAGTTCTTTATATGTCATGAAAGTTGTCTATGACTGAATTATATCAGAACATTTCAACTTAACTTTTCCTATCATTCAGCCATTTTTTATAACGTCCTGATATGCAATTGTTGTGTGTCTATGGTGTTGTAAATGTATTTAGATATTTCTCCCAAATTTCCCGGTTTCTTTTAAAATATATGTAATTGCAATAACGGTATGGAAGAATAAACATTCATATTTAAACGTAATTTTTGTAAATATATTTAGATATTTCTTTACATCTTTCATCAAAAGTTAATTATAAATGTAATTGTAGTTATTCTATGACGAAATAAATATAATACATATTTGAACACACATAATGTAAATCTATTTTATGTTTCTTCCTCCATTTTTCAAGCATTCACTTTACAACTTCCGCATTTGTTATCTTAGTGATTCTATAGCTGGATAAGTACAAAAGTATTTCGATATGTGTTGAATATTATCACGAGTTCATATCATTTAGACAAGCAAAATTTGAAACAAGGACGAATATTCGGTTTACAAGAGGCAAAATTCATTTATTCATACGCGAATATTAGCGTGTTTGCGGGATTGATGTGTGTGTACATGCAAAACTGTGCGTATTAAGAAGATTGCCCATGTCCTGTGTGTGCGCTAACACTGATAAGTTGCCCTGAGATGTGTATGTGTACCTGAGTATAAAAAATATCTGTACCCATCTATTTGAAGTTGTAGGGATAAGAAATTAAAGACCAAGAACATTTTAGAAAACCCAAAACAAACATGCCACACCCAAAAAAGTAGATCTAAACGACTTTGGAAAAACCCAACTACGAAACATTCACAAGTCAGTGCGAAAAGAAAATTCTTGAATCCTGATTGTATTAAAACAGCAAATTCATATATGATGTATTTTCACGCCTAGATGCGCAAAGGTTCTCTGGAGCCGGCATCA
>JBBBDQ010017562.1:0-16008 GCA_037127315.1 Ascarosepion bandense | reverse complement strand
GAATAAACTGAGTTCTTTATTAACCTAAGAATAAGTTTGACTTTAAATGAAGCTAAGAATAGCTTGGGTTCTTTGCCTTAACCTAAGAATAAGTTTGACTTTAAATGAAGCTAAGAATAGCTTGGGTTCTTTATTAACTCTAAAATTAAGTTGACTTTAAATGAAGCTAAGAATAGCTTAGCTTCTTTGTCTTTCTAAGAATAAGTTTGACTTTCGTGAAGCTAAGAATAGCTTAGGTTCTTTATTAACCTATGAATAAGTTTGACTTTAAATGAAGCTAAGAATAGCTTGAGTTCTTTATTAACCTAACAGATAAGTTTGACTTTAAATGAAGCTAAGAATAGCTTAGGTTCTTTATTAACCCTAGAATAAGTTTGACTTTAAATGAAGCTAAGAATGGCTTGGGTTCTTTATTAACCTATGGTCTAAGTTTGACTTTAAATGAAGCTAAGAATGGCTTAGGTTCTTTATTAACCTATGAATAAGTTTGACTTTAAATGAAGCTAAGAATAGCTTAGGTTCTTTGTCAACTTCCCTAAGAATAAGTTTGACTTTAAATGAAGCTAAGAATAGCTTAGGTTCTTTATTAACCTAAGAATAAGTTTGACTTTAAATGAAGCTAAGAATGGCTTAGGTTCTTTGTTAACCTAAGAATAAGTTTGACTTTAAATGAAGCTAAGAACTTAGGTTCTTTTATTAACCTAAGAATAAGTTTGACTTTAAATGAAGCTAAGAATAGCTTAGGTTCTTTATTAACCTAAGAATAAGTTTGACTTTAAATGAAGCTAAGTATAACAGGTTCTTTATTAACCTAAGAATAAGTTTGACTTTAAGTAAGAGCTTAGAATAGCTTAGGTTCTTTGTGCTCTAAGAATAAGTTTGACTTTAAATGAAGCTAAGAATAGCTTAGGTTCTTTATAAACCTAAGAATAAGTTTGACTTTAAATGAAGCTAAGAATAGCTTAGGTTCTTTATTAACAGCAGAATAAGTTTTGACTTTAAATGAAGCTAAGAATGGCTTAGGTTCTATATTAACCTAAGAATAAGTTTGACTTTAAATGAAGCTAGGAACAGCTTAGGTTCTTTATTAACCTAAGAATAAGTTTGACTTTAAATGAAGCTAAGAATAGCTTAGGTTCTTTATTAACCTAAGAATAAGTTTGACTTTAAATGAAGCTAAGAATAGCTTAGGTTCTATATTAACCTAAGAATAAGTTTGACTTTAAATGAAGCTAGAAATAGCTTAGGTTCTTTATTAACTCCTAAGAATAAGTTTGACTTTAAATGAAGCTAAGAATAGCTTAGGTTCTTTATTAACCTATGAATAAGTTTGACTTTAAATGAAGCCCTGGGAATAGCTGGGTTCTTTATTAACCTATGAATAAGTTTGACTTTAAATGAAAGCTAAAGAATAGCTTAGGTTCTTTATTAACCTAAGAGTAAGTTGACTTTAAATGAAGCTAAGAATAGCTTAGGTTCTTTATTAACCTATGAATAAGTTTGACTTCCAATGAAGCTAAGAATAGATTAGGTTCTTTATTATTTTCGAATAAGTTTGACTTTAAATGAAGCTAAGAATAGCTTAGGTTCTTTATTAACCTAAGAATAAGTTTGACTTTAAATGAAGCTTCTGCAAAATGACTTAGGTTCTTTATTAACCTAAGAGAATAAGTTTGACTTTAAATGAAGCTAAGAATAGCTTGGAGTTCTTTATTAACCTAAGAATAAGTTTGACTTTAAATGAAGCTAAGAATGGCTTAGTTCTTTATTAACCTAAGAATAAGTTTGACTTTAAATGAAGCTAAGAATAGCTTGGGTTCTTTATTAACTAAAATAAGGTTTGACTTTAAATGAAGCTAAGAATAGCTTGGGTTCTTTATTAACCTAAGAATAAGTTTGACTTTAAATGAAGCTAAGAATAGCTTAGGTTCTTTATTAACCTAAGAATAAGTTTGACTTTAAATGAAGCTAAAATGGCTTAGGTTCTTTATTAACCCTAAGAATAAGTTTGACTTTAAATGAAGCTAAGAGTAGCTTGGGTTCTTTATTAACTTCCTAAGAATAAATTTGACTTTAAATGAAGCTAAGAATAGCTTAGGTTCTTTATTAACCTATGAATAAGTTTGACTTTAAAATGACTAAGAATAAGCTTAGGTTCTTTATTAACCTATGAATAAGTTTGACTAAATGAAGCTAAGAATGGCTTAGGTTCTTTATTAACCTATGAATAAGTTTGACTTTAAATGAAGCTAAGAATAGCTTGGGTTCTTTATTAACCTAAGAATAAGTTTGACTTTAAATGGAAGCTAAGAATAGCTTGGGTTCTTTATTAACCTATGAATAAGTTTGACTTTAAATGAAGCTAAGAATAGCTTAGGTTCTTTATTAATAACCTATGAATAAGTTTGACTTTAAATATGACTAAGAATAGCTTAGGTTCTTTATTAACCTAAGAATAAGTTTGACTTTAAATGAAGTAGAATAGCTTAGGTTCTTTATTAACCTAAGAATAAGTTTGACTTTAAATGAAGCTAAGAATAGCTTGGGTTCTTTATTAACCTAAGAATAAGTTTGACTTTAAATGAAGCTAAGAATAGCTTAGGTTCTTTATTAACTGAAAAGAATAAGTTTGACTTTAAATGAAGCTAAGTATAGCTTAGGTTCTTTATTAACCTAAGAATAAGTTTGACTTTAAATGAAGCTAAGAATAGCTTAGGTTCTATATTAACCTAAAAATAAGTTTGACTTTAAATGAAGCTAAGAATAGCTTAGAGTTCTTTTATTAACCTAAGAATAAGTTTTGACTTTAAATGAAGTAAGAATAGCTTAGGTTCTTTATTAGCTTAAGAATAAGTTTGACTTTAAATGAAGCTAAGAATAGCTTAGGTTCTTTATTAACCTATGAATAAGTTTGACTTTAAATGAAGCTAAGAATAGCTTAGGTTCTTTCAGTAACCTATGAATAAGTTTGACTTTAAATGAAGCTAAGAATAGCTTGAGTTCTTTATTAACCTAAAGAATAAGTTTGACTTTAAATGAAGCTAAGAATAGCTTAGGTTCTTTATAACCTATGAATAAGTTTGACTTTAAATGAAGCTAAGAATAGCTTGAGTTCTTTATTAACCACTATGAATAAGTTTGACTTTAAATGAAGCTAAGGAGTAAGCAGGTTCTTTAGTAACCTAAGAATAAGTTTGACTTTAAATGAAGCTAAGAATAGCTTGGGTTCTTTATTAATATAAGAATAAGTTTGACTTTAAATGAAGCTAAGAATAGCTTGAGTTCTTTGTTAACCCTAAGAATAGTTTGACTTTAAGTGACTAAAGAATAGCTTGGGTTCTTTATTAACCTAAGAATAAGTTGTTTAAATGAAGCTAAGGCAGCTTGGGTTCTTTGATAACCTAAGAATAAGTTTGACTTTAAATGAAGCTAAGAATGGCTTAGGTTCTTTATTAACCTAGAATAAGTTTGACTTTAAATGAAGCTAAGAATAGCTTAGGTTCTTTAATGTCTAAAATAAGTTTGACTTTAAATGAAGCTAAGAATAAGCTTGGACACTTTATTAACCTAAGAATAAGTTTGACTTTAAATGAAGCTAAGAATAGCTTAGGTTTAACTTTCTTCACTAAGAATAAGTTTGACTTTAAATGAAGCTAAGAATAGCTTGGGTTCTATATTAACCCTAAGAATAAGTTTGACTTTAAATGAAGCTAGAGCCAAGCAGGACTGGCATTAACCTAAGAATAAGTTTGACTTTAAATGAAGCTAAGAATAGCTTGGGTTATTTTGTTAACCTAAGAATAAGTTTGACTTTAAATGGAGAAGCACAAGGTAGCTTGAGTTCTTTATTAACCTATGAATTGGTGGTGACTTTAGTAAATAAAATGACTTAGGTTCTTTATTAACCTATGAATAAGTTTGACTTTAAAATGAAGCTAAGAATAGCTTAGGTTCTTTATTAACCTATGAATAAGTTTGACTTTAAATGAAGCTAAGAATAAAGCTTAGGTTCTTTATTAACTGAATAAGTTTGACTTTCAATGAAGCTAAGAATAGCTTAGGTTCTTTATTAACCTATGAATAAGTTTGACCAAATGAAGCTAAGAATAGCTTAGGTTCTTTATTAACCTAAGAATAAGTTTGACTTTAAATGAAACTAAAGTCTGGCAGGTTCTTTATTAACCTAAGAATAAGTTTGTTTAAATGAAGCTAAGAATAAACTTAGTTCTTTATTAACCCTAAGAATAAGTTTGACTTTAAATGAAGCTAAGAATAGCTTAGGTTCTTTGATAACCCTAAGAATAAGTTGACTTTAAATGAAGCTAAGAATGGCTTAGGTTCTTTATTAACTAAGAATAAGTTTGACTTTATAAATGAAGCTAAGAATAGCTTAGGTTCTTTATTAACCTAAGAATAAGTTTGACTTTAAATGAAGCTAGAATAGCTTAGGTTCATACAACCTAAGAATAAGTTTGACTTTAAATGAAGCTAAGAATAGCTTGGGTTCTTTATTAACCTAAAGATAAGTTTGACTTTAAATGAAGCTAGGAATAGCTTGGGTTCTTTGATAACCTAAGAATAAGTTTGACTTTAAATGAAGCTAAGAATAGCTTAGGTTCTTTATTAACCTAAGAATAAGTTTGACTTTAAATGAAGCTAAGAATAACTTAGGTTCTATAGCTAACCTAAGAATAAGTTTGACTTTAAATGAAGCTAAGGCTGTTGATTCTTTATTAACCTAAGAATAAGTTTGACTTTAAATGAAGCTAAGATAGCTTAGGTTCTTTATTAACCTATGAATAAGTTTGACTTTAAATGAAGCTAAGAATAGCTTAGAGTTCTTTATTAACCTATGAATAAGTTTGACTTTAAATGAAGCTAAGAATAGCTTAGGTTCTTTATTAACTAAGAATAAGTTTGACTTTAAATGAAGCTAAGAATAGCTTAGGTTCTTTATTAACCTATGAATAAGTTTGACTTTCAATGAAGCTAAGAATAGATTAGGTTCTTTATTAACCTATGAATAAGTTTGACTTTAAATGAAGCTAAGAATAGCTTAAGGTTCTTTATTAACCTAAAAATGGTTTTGACTTTAAATGAAGCTAAGAATAGCTTAGGTTCTTTACCATTAACAAGAATAAGTTTGACTTTAAATGAAGCTAAGAATAGCTTAGGTTCTTTATTAACCTAAGAATAAGTTTGACTTTAGTAGGCTAAGAATGGCTTAGGTTCTTTATTAACCTAAGAATAAGTTTGACTTTAAATGAAGCTAAGAATAGCTTAGGTTCTTTATTAACCTAAGAATAAGTTTGACTTTAAATGAAGCTAAGAATAGCTTAGGTTCTTTATTAACCTATGAGAATAAGTTTGACTTTAAATGGAAGCTAAGGAATAGCTTAGGTTCTTTATTAACCTAAGAATAAGTTTGACTTTACGTGACTAAGAATAGCTTAGGTTCTTTATTAACCTAAGAATAAGTTTGACTTTAAAATGAAGTAAGAATGGCTTAGGTTCTTTATTAACCTAAGAATAAGTTTGACTTTAAATGAAGCTAAGAATAAAGCAGGTTCTTTATTAACCTATGAATAAGTTTATTTTAAATGAAGCTAAGAATAGCTTGGAGTTCTTTATTAACCTATGAATGAAGTTTGACTTTAATGTGACTAAGAATAGCTTAGGTTCTTTATTAACCTATGAATAAGTTTGACTTTAAATGAAGCTAAGAATAGCTTAGGTTCTTTATTAACCTAAGAATAAGTTTGACTTTAGTAGAGCTGAAGTAGCTTAGGTTCTTTATTAACCTATGAATAAGTTTGACTTTAAATGAAGCTAAGAATAGCTTAGGTTCTTTATTAACTATGAATAAGTTTGACTTCAAATGAAGCTAAGAATAGCTTGGGTTCTTTATTAACCTAAGAATAAGTTTGACTTTAAATGAAGCTAAGAATAGCTTAGAGTTCTTTATTAACCTAAGAATAAGTTTGACTTTAAATGAAGCTAAGAATAGCTTAGGTTCTTTATTAACCTAAGAATAAGTTTGACTTTAAATGAAGCTAAGAATAGCTTAGGTTCTTTATTAACCTAAGAATAAGTTTATTTTAAATGGAAATGAAAACCTTATAGCTTAGGTTCTTTATTAACCTAAGAATAAGTTTGACTTTAAATGAAGCTAGAATAGCTTAGGTTCTATATTAACCTAAGAATAAGTTTGACTTTAAATGAAGCTAAGAATAGCTTAGGTTCTTTATTAACCTAAGAATAAGTTTGACTTTAAATGGTAAGAATAGCTTAGGTTCTTTATTAACCTAAGAATAAGTTTGACTTTAAATGAAGCTAAGAATAGCTTAGGTTCTTTATTAACCTATGAATAGTTTGACTTTAAATGAAGCTAAGAATGGCTTAGGTTCTTTATTAACCTATGAATAAGTTTGACTTTAAATGAAACTAAGAATAGCTTAGGTTCTTTATTAACTCTAAGAATAAGTTTGACTTTAAATGAAGCTAGATAGCTTAGGTTCTTTATTAACCTATGAATAAGTTTGACTTTAAATGAAATAGAATAGCTTGGGTTGCCTATTAACCTGAATAAGTTTGACTTTAAATGAAGCTAAGAATGACTTAGGTTCTTTATTAACTACCTAAGAATAAGTTTGACTTTAAATGAAGCTAAGAATAGCTTAGGTTCTTTATTAACCTAAGAATAGTTTGACTTTAAATGAAGCTAAGAATATAGCTTAGGTTCTTTATTAACCTAAGAATAAGTTTGACTTTAAATGAGCTAAGAATAGCTTAGGTTCTTTATTAACAAGAATAAGTTTGACTTTAAATGAAGCTAAGAATAGCTTAGGTTCTTTATTAACTATAAGAGTAAGTTTGACTTTAAATGAAGCTAAGAATAGCTTAGGTTCTTTATTAACCTAAAGAATAAGTTTGACTTTAAATGAAGCTAGAATAGCTTAGGTTCTTTATTAACCTAAGAATAAGTTTGACTTTAAATGAAGCTAAGAATAGCTTAGGTTCTTTATTAACCTAAGAATAAGTTTGACTTTAAATGAAGCTAAGAATAGCTTAGGTTCTTTATTAACCACTAGAATAAGTTTGACTTTAAATGAAGCTAAGAATAGCTTAGGTTCTATATTAACCTCTTGGAGCTAAGTTTGACTTTAAATGAAGCTAAAATAGCTTAGGTTCTTTATTAACTTATAAGAATAAGTTTGACTTTAAATGAAGCTAAGAATAGCTTAGGTTCTTTATTAACCTAAGAATAAGTTTGACTTTAAATGAAGCTAAGAATAGCTTAGGTTCTTTATTAACTTATGAATAAGTTTGACTTTAAATGAAGCTAAGAATAGCTTAGGTTCTTTATTAACCTATGAATAAGTTTGACTTTAAATGAAGCTAAGAATAGCTTAGGTTCTTTGTTCTAACCCTATGAATAAGTTTGACTTTAAATGAAGCTAAGAATATAGCTTAGGTTCTTTATTAACCTATGAATAAGTTTGACTTTCAATGAAACTAAGAATAGCTTGGGTTCTTTATTAACTTACTATGAATAAATTTGACTTTAAATGAAGCTAAGAATAAGCTTAGGTTCTTTATTAACCTAAGAATAAGTTTGACTTTAAATGAAGCTAAGAATAGCTTAGGTTCTTTATTAACCTAAGAATAAGTTTGACTTTAAATGAAGCTAAGAATAGCTTAGGTTCTTTATTAACCTAAGAATAAGTTTGACTTTAAATGAAGCTAAGAATAGCTTGGAGGTTCTTTATTAACCTAAGAATAAGTTTGACTTTAAATGAAGCTAAGAATAAAACAGGTGCTATGCTCTAAGAATAAGTTTGACTTTAAATGAAGCTAGAATAGCTTGGGTTCTTTATTAACCTAAGAATAAGTTTGACTTTAAATGAAGCTAAGAATAGCTGGGTTCTTTATTAACCCTAAGAATAAGTTTGACTTTAAATGAAGCTAAGAATAGCTTAGGTTCTTTATTAACCTAAGAATAAGTTTGACTTTAGTAGGCCTAAGAATAGCTTAGGTGCTTTGTCTTCTAAAATGGTTGACTTTAAATGAAGCTAAGAATAGCTTAGGTTCTTTATTAACCTATGAATAAGTTTGACTTTAAATGAAGCTGCAAGAATAGCTTGGAGTTCTTTATTAACCTATGGCTCAGTTTGACTTTAAATGGCTAAGGATAACCCAGGTTCTTTATTAACTTGTCTAAAGATAAGTTTGACTTTAAAATAGGCTAAAGATAGCTTAGGTTCTTTAATAACCTAAGAATAAGTTTGACTTTAAATGAGTAAGAATAGCTTGGGTTCTTTATTAACCTAAGAATAAGTTTGACTTTAAATGAAGCTAAGAATAGCTTAGGTTCTTTATTAACCTAAGAATAAGTTTGACTTTAAATGAAGCTAAGTATAGCTTGGAGTTTCTTTATTAACCTAAGAATAAGTTTGACTTTAAATGAAGCTTAGAATGGCTTGGAAGTTCTTTTATTAACCTAAGAATAAGTTTGACTTTAAATGAAGCTAAGAATAGCTTAGGTTCTTTATAAACCTAAGAATAAGTTTGATTTTAAATGAAGCCAAGAATAGCTTAGGTTCTTTATTAACCTTAGAATAAGTTTGACTTTAAATGAGCTAAGAATAGCTTAGGTTCTATATTAACCAAAGAATAAGTTTGACTTTAAATGAAGCTAGGAATAGCTTAGGTTCTTTATTAACCTAAGAATAAGTTTGACTTTAAATGAGCTAAGAATAGCTTAGGACACCTTCTAACACAAAATAAGTTTGACTTTAAATGAAGCTAAGGGCATGCTTAGGTTCTACTATTAACCTAAGAATAAGTTTGACTTTTAAATGAAATAAGAATAGCTTAGGTTTTATTAACCTAAGAATAGGATTTGACTTTAAATGAAGCTAAGAATAGCTTAGGTTCTTTATTAACCTAAGAATAAGTTTGACTTTTTAAATGAAGCTAAGAATAGCTTAGGTTCTTTATTAACCTGTGAATAAGTTTGACTTTAAATGAAGTAGAATAGCTTAGGTTCTTTATTAACCTAAGAATAAGGTTTGACTTTAAATGAAGCTAAGAATAGCTTAGGTTCTTTATTAACCTAAAAATGGTTTGACTTTAAATGAAGCTAAGAATAGCTTAGGTTCTTTATTAACCTATGAATAAGTTTGACTTTAAATGAAGCTAAGAATAGCTTAGGTTCTTTATTAACCTAATGAATAAGTTTGACTTTAAATGAAGCTAAGAATAGCTTAGGTTCTTTATTAACCCTAAGAATAAGTTTGACTTTAAATGAAGCTAAGAATAGCTTAGGTTCTTTATTAACCTATGAATAAGTTTGACTTTAAATGAAGCTAGGAAATGACTAGGTTCTTTATTAACCTATGAATAAGTTTGACTTTAAATGAAGCTAGAATAGCTTAGGTTCTTTATTAGCCTATGAATAAGTTTGACTTTAAATGAAGCTAAGAATAGCCCAGGTTCTTTATTAACCTAAGAATAAGTTTGACTTTAAATGAAGCTAAGAATAGCTTAGGTTCTTTATTAACCTAAGAATAAGTTTGACTTTAAATGAAGCTAAGAATAGCTTAGGTTCTTTATTAACCTAAGAATAAGTTTGACTTTAAATGAAGCTAAGGCAAAGCTTAGTTCTTTATTAATAAGAATAAGTTTGACTTTAAATGAAGCTAAGAATAGCTTAGGTTCTTTATTAACTCCTAAGAATAAGTTTGACTTTAAATGAAGCTAAGAATAGCTTAGGTTCTTTATTAACTCTAAGAATAAGTTTGACTTTAAATGAAGCTAAGAATAGCTTAGGTTCTTTATTAACCTAAGAATAGTTTGACTTTAGGCCTGAGCTAAGAATGGCTTAGGTTCTTTTATTAACCTAAGAATAAGTTTGACTTTAAATGAAGCTAAGAATAGCTTAGGTTCTATATTAACTAAGAATAAGTTTGACTTTAAAATGAAGCTAGAATAGCTTGGGTTCTTTATTAACTTAAAATAAGTTTGACTTTAATGAAGCTAAGAATAGCTTACGTTCTTTTATTAACCTAAGAATAAGTTTATTTAAATGAAGCTAAGAATAACGCTGATTTCTTTATTAACCATATGAATAAGTTTGACTTCTAAATGAAGCTAAGAATAGCTTAGGTTCTTTATTAACCTATGAATAAGTTTGACTTTAAATGAAGCTAAGAATAGCTTAGGTTCTTTATTAACCTATGAATAAGTTTGGGCTAAATGAAAGCTAAGAATAGCTTAGGTTCTTTATTAACCTGAAAGAATAAGTTTGACTTTCAATGAAACTAAAATGGCTTGTAGGTTCTTTATTAACCACATATGAATAAGTTTGACTTTAAATGAAGCTAGATAGCTTAGGTTCTTTATTAACCTAGAATAAGTTTGACTTTAAATGAAGCTAAGAATAGCTTAGGTTCTTTATTAACCTAAGAATAAGTTTGACTTTAAATGAAAGCAAGAATAACTTAGGTTCTTTGTCTTTTCTAAAGAATAAGTTTGACTTTAAATGAAGCTAAGAATAGCTTAGGTTCTTTATTAACTAAGAATAAGTTTGACTTTAAATGAAGCAGAATAGCTTAGGTTCTTTATTAACCTAGAATAAGTTTGACTTTAGTAAACTAGAGCTATGGCTTGGATTCTTTATTAACCTAAGAATAAGTTTGACTTTAAATGAAGCTAAGAATAGCTTAGGTTCTTTATTAACCTAAGAATAAGTTTGACTTTAAATGAAGCTAAGAATAGCTTAGGTTCTTTATTAACCTAAGAATAAGTTTGACTTTAAATGAAGCTAAGAATAGCTTAGGTTCTTTATTAACTCTAAAGTTTGACTTTAAATGAAGCTAAGAATAGCTTAGGTTCTTTATTAACCTATGAATAAGTTTGACTTTAAATGAAGCTAAGAATAGCTTAGGTTTGCTATTAACCCTATGAATAAGTTTGACTTTAAATGAAGTAAGAATAGCTTAGGTTCTTTATTAACCTAAGAATAAGTTTGACTTTAAATGAAGCTAAGAATAGCTTAGGTTCTTTATTAACCTAAGAATAAGTTTGACTTTAAATGAAGCTAAGAATAGCTTAGGTTCTTTATTAACCTAAGAATAAGTTTGACTTTAAATGAAGCTAAGAATAGCTTAGGTTCTTTATTAACCTAAGAATAAGTTTGACTTTAAATGAAGCTAAGTATAACTTGGGTTCTCCTTTGGGAAGAAATGAGTTTGACTTTAAATGAAGCTTAGAATAGCTTGGAGTTTCTTTATTAACCTAAAATTAGAGACTTTGACTTTAAATGGAAAGTAAGACAGCTTGAGTTCTTTATAAACCTAAGAATAAGTTTGATTTTAAATGAAGCTAAGAATAGCTTAGGTTCTTTATTAATATGAATAAGTTTGACTTTAAATGCAAATACAAGAATAAGCTTGGTTCATAATAAGAATAAGTTTGACTTTAAATGAAGCTAGGAATAGCTTGAGTTCTTTATTAACTAAGAATAAGTTTGACTTTAAATGAAGCTAAGAATAGCTTAGGTTCTTTGTTAACCTAAGAATAAGTTTGACTTTAAATGAAGCTAAGAATAGCTTAGGTTCTATAATACTAAAAATAAGTTTGACTTTAAATGAAGCTAGAAATAACTTAGGTTTTATTAACCTAAGAATAAGTTTGACTCTAAATGAAGCTAAGAATAGCTTAGGTTCTTTATTAACCTAAGAATAAAGTTTGACTTTAAATGAAGCTAAGAATAGCTTAGGTTCTTTATTAACCTATGAATAAGTTTGACTTTAAATGAAGCTAAGAATAGCTTAGGTTCTTTATTAATCTGAATAAGTTTGACTTTAAATGACTAAGAATAGCTTAGGTTCTTTGTAACCTAAGAATAAGTTTGACTTTAAATGAAGCTAAGAATAGCTTAGGTTCTTTGTCTTTCCTATGAATAAGTTTGACTTTAAATGAAGCTAAGAATAGCTTGGGTTCTTTATTAACCTATGAATAAGTTTAGCGGCTTTAAATGAAGCTAAGAATAGCTTGGGTTGTACATTAACCTAAGAATAGTTGGCTTTAAATAAAACTAGAATATGCTTAGGTTCTTTGTTAATAAGAATAAGTTTGACTTTAAAAATGAAGCTAAGAATATTGCAGGTTCTTTATTAACCTAAGAATAAGTTTGACTTTAAATGAAGCTAAGAATAGCTTAGGTTCTTTATTAACCTAAGAATAAGTTTGGATTTAAATGAGCTAAGAATAGCTTAGGTTCTTTGTATATAAGAATAAGTTTGACTTTAAATGAAGCTAAGTATGACAGTTGCACATTAACTAAGAATAAGTTTGACTTTAAATGAAGCTAAGAATAGCAGGATCTTTATTAACCTAAGAATAAGTTTGACTTTAAATGAAGCTAAGAATAGCTTAGGTTCTTTATTAACCTAAGAATAGGGCTGACTTTAAATGAAGCTGATCATCTAGGTTCTTTATTAACCTTAGAATAAGTTTGACTTTAAATGAAGCTAAGAATAGCTTAGGTTCTTTATTAACCTAAGAATAAGTTTGACTTTTTAAATGAAGCTCTTAAGAATAGCTTAGGTTCTTTATTAACCTATGAATAAGTTTGACTTTAAATGAAGCTAAGAATAGCTTAGGTTCTTTATTAACCTAAGAATAAGTTTGACTTTAAATGAAGCTAAGAATAGCTTAGGTTCTTTATTAACCTAAGAATAAGTTTGACTTTAAATGAAGCTAAAAATAGCTTAGGTTCTTCATTAACCTAAGAATAAGTTTGACTTTAAATGAAGCTAAGAATAGCTTAGGTTCTTTATTAACCTAAGAATAAGTTTGACTTTAAATGAAGCTAAGAATAGCTTAGGTTCTTTATTAACCTAAAGAATAAGTTTGACTTTAAATGAAGCTAGAATAGCTTAGGTTCTTTGTAATATGACTAGAATAAGTTTGACTGATAGGCTAAGGTAAACTTAGGTTCTATGTTAACCTAAGAATAAGTTTGACTTTAAATGAAGCTAAGAATACTTAGGTTCATAATATATTATTCCTAAAGAATAAGTTTGACTTTAAATGAAGCTAAGAATAGCTTGGGTTCTATATTAACCTAAGAATAAGTTTGACTTTAAATGAAGACAAGAATAGCTTGGGTTCTATATTAACCTAAGGTAAGTTTGACTTTAAATGAAGCTAAGAATAGCCCAGGTTCTTTATTAACTGAAAATAGGTTTGACTTTAAATGAAGCTAAGAATAGCTTAGGTTCTTTATTAACCAAAGAATAAGTTTGACTTTAAATGAAGCTAAGAATAGCATAGGTTCTTTATTAACCTAAGAATAAGTTTGAGTTTTTAAATGAAGCTAAGAATGGCTTAGGTTCTATATTAACCTAAGAATAAGTTTTACTTTAAATGAAGCTAAGAATACTTAGGTTCTTTATTAACCTAGATAAGTTTGACTTTAAATGAAGCTAAGAATGACTTAGGTTCTTTGTTAACCTAAGAATAAGTTTGACTTTAAATGGAAAGCTAAGAATAGCTTAGGTTCTATATTAAACTAAGAATAAGTTTGACTTTAAATGAAGCTAAGAATGGCTTAGGTTCTTTATTAACATAGAATAAGTTTGACTTTAAATGAAGCTAAGAATAGCTTAGGTTCTTTATTAACCCTAAGAATAAGTTTGACTTTAAATGAAGCTAAGAATAGCTTGGGTTCTATATTAACCTAAGAATAAGTTTCCTTTAAATGAAGCTAAAAATAGCTTAGGTTCTTTAATAACCTGGAGCAAGTTTGACTTTAAATGAAGCTAAGAATAGCTTGGGTTCTTTGTTAACTTCTCATAGATAAGTTTGACTTTAAATGAAGCTAAGAATAGCTTTAGGTTCTATAATAATAACCTAAGAATAAGTTTGACTTTAAATGAAGCTAAGAATAGCTTAGGTTCTTTATTAACCAAAGAATAAGTTTTGACTTTAGTAGGCTAAGAATAGCTTAGGTTCTATATTAACCTAAGAATAAGTTTGACTTTAAATGAAGCTAAGAATAGCTTAGGTTCTTTATTAACCTAAGAATAAGTTTGACTTTAAATGAAGCTAAGAATAAGCTTGGGTTCTTTATTAACCTGGAGAATAAGTTTGACTTTAAATGAAGCTAAGAATAGCTTAGGTTCTATATTAAACTAAGAATAAGTTTTATTTTAAATGAAGCTAAGAATAGCTTGGGTTCTATATTAACCTAAGAATAAGTTTGACTTTAAATGAAGCTAAGAATAGCTTAGGGTCTATATTAACCTAAGAATAATTTTGACTTTAAATGAAGCTAAGAATAGCTTAGGTTCTATATTAACCTAAGAATAAGTTTGACTTTAAATGAAGCTAAGAATGGCTTAGGTTCTATATTAACCTAAGAATAAGTTTGACTTTAAATGAAGCTAAGAATAGCTTAGGGTTCTTTATTAATAAGAATAAGTTTGACTTTAAATGAAGCTAAGAATAGCTTAGGTTCTATATTAACCTAAAGAATAAGTTTGACTTTAAATGAAGCTAAGAATAGCTTTGGGTTCTGTAATATCTAAGAATAAGTTTGACTTTGAAATGAAGCTAAGAATAGCTTAGGTTCTTTATTAACCAAAGAATAAAGTTTGACTTTAAGTAAACTGAAATAGCTTAGGTTCTATATTAACCCTAAGAATAAGTTTGACTTTAAATGAAGCTAAAGAATAGCTTAGGTTCTTTATTAACCTAAGAATAAGTTTGATTTTAAATGAAGCTAAGAATAGCTTAGGTTCTGTATTAACCCCAGAATAAGTTTGCTTTAAATGAAGCTAAGAATAGCTTAGGTTGTTTATTAACCCTAGAGAATAAGTTTGACTTTAAATGAAGCTAAGAATAGCTTAGGTTCTTTATTAACCTAAGAATAAGTTTGACTTTAAATGAAGCTAAGAACAACTTAGGTTCTTTATTAACCTAAGAATAAGTTTGACTTTAAATGAAGCTAAGAATAGCTTAGGTTCTATAATTATAACCCTAAGAATAAGTTTGACTTTAAATGAAGCTAAGAATAGCTTAGGTTCTATATTAACCTAAGAATAAGTTTTACTTTAAATGAAGCTAAGAATAGCTTAGGTTCTTTATTAACCTAAGAATAAGTTTGACTTTAAGTAGGCTAAAGAATAGCTTGGGTTCTTTATTAACTAAGAATAAGTTTGACTTTAAATGACTAAGAATAGCTTAGGTTCTTTATTAACCTAAGAATAAGTTTGACTTTAAATGAAGCTAAGAATAGCTTAGGTTCTATATTAACCTAAGAATAAGTTTGACTTTAAATGAAGCTAAGAATAGCTTAGGTTCTATATTAACCTAAGAATAAGTTTGACTTTAAATGATAAGAATAGCTTAGGTTCTTTATTAACTAAGAAATAAGTTTGACTTTAAATGAAGCTAAGAATAAGCAACTTAGTTCTGTATTAACCTAAGAATAAGTTTTGACTTTAAATGAAGCTATAAGAATAGCTTGGGTTCCATGTTAACCTATGAATAGGATTGACTTTGGTGGGGCTGAATAGAACTTAGAGGTTCTTTATTTGACAAAATAAATTTATTTAAATGAAGCTAAGAATAGCTTGGGTTCTATATTAACCTAAGAATAAGTTTGACTTTAAATGAGCTAAGAATAGCTTAGGTTCTATATTAACTTTCAAGACACAGTTTGACTTTAAATGAAGCTGAGAATATTGGGTTCTATGTTAACCTAAGAACAGTTTGACTTTAAATGAAGCTAAGAATAGCTTGGTTCTATAATGTTTTCTAAGGACAGGTAGAAACTTAAATGAAATGGGAATAGCTTAGGTTCTTTATTAACCTAAGAATAAGTTTGACTTTAAATGAAGCTAAGAATAGCTTAGGTTCTATATTAACCTGAGGTAAGTTTGACTTTAAATGAAGCCAAGAATAGCTTGGGTTCTATATAGTAACCACTATGAATAA